>PVJO010000210.1:0-255762 GCA_004026905.1 Hystrix cristata
ACACAGCCAGTTTATCAATACGCCACTATGTAGGGTTAGTAAGGATGGAGAAAAACCCAAACTCTCACACACTGCTGACATAAAAGCAAACTAACAATCATTTGATAGTGTCTTCAAACATGAAGATAGGCATTTCCACTGATAAGTACATAATGCATCAGAAGTGTACATACAGGTTCAGAAAAGGACATGGAGAATATTTGTAGTTACTCCAGTCTGGAAACAATCCAAATGTCAAAAGAAATACTTAAAAGAATTTTAAAATGATGGTATACACTTACAATTGAAATCTAAATAGAAATGGAAAAGAATGAACTACAAATATATACATTTAAATGAATTTACCAAATATAATATTGGGTAAAAAGATGTTAAACACAGTTGTACATAAATTATGGTCTCATTTATGTAAAGCCAAACTAATCTGTGGTCTTAGAAGTCAGGAAACTGGTGTATTAGCTTCCTCACTGCTGGGACATAATACTTAATACCGACCACTTAAAAGAGAAGTTTAATTTGGTTCACAGTTTCAGTGGATTTAGTCCAGATTGGGTGACTCCAAGGTAAAAACATCATGGCGGAAGGCTGTGGCAGGACAAAGATATTCAATTCATGGCAGCCAGGAAGCATAGCAGGAGACCAGTGACAGAGAATTAAGAGCCAGAGACCAGATATAGTAGCCAAGGTCATGACTCCATGACCCACCTGGTAAATAATCTGCTAAGTGTTTCTTAATCCAGGGAAATTGACATGCACTTAACAGTCATGAGTGGTTACCCTTGGCATTGAGGAACTGATTAGATGGGACATGATAGGGGATCCTAGAGTACTGGCCATGTTTTCTTTTTGGTCTAGATGCTAGCTAAAGTTACTTCAAAAAATCCAAAGAGCTATATACTGATTTATGCACATTACTACTTTTAAAAATTCAATTAAAATTTTACTCTAAAAAGTAAAGAGCCAGACATTAGTAGGTAGGTAATCTGTAATTTTCTTTTTAAATCCATGAAGAAGATGAATCTATGGTTAAAGAAGCCAAAATGGTGTTGATTTGTGGGGCGTTTTGACTGAGATGGTGGTGGAAGATGGAGGCTTGTAGGTGCTACAAATAATCTACCTTGACCTGAAGGTTATGTGGGTGCATGCATGTGTTAAAAAAAAATCACATTGTAAGGTTAAAATTGTGCACTTCACTGTTCCAAGTTGTAATTCAATAAAAAGAAGTCGAGTTGCTGTGGGGAATAAATTTGCCCAATCTCATTTATCTTATTCAAAATACAGTGCTTCCTCTTGGCACACTCCTGGTGCTGAACAGTTAAACTTCCCGTTCATTTCTTTGCTCGCTAACTGGGGTTGAAGGCAATGAGAATTCCATGGGGAAAAAAAGATAAATGGATCCTGTTTACAGGTAGAAAAAGTCAGAGAAAGTTTATTGACTGTTCCAGCAATAAATACAGGGGCTAAATAAATATGGGAACTATACTGGAATTTATAGAGCAATACTGACATGATAAAAAGCCCTTGAAGAGTTTATATTCTAGTTGGGGAAATGTAACACACCGAGATATATTTTAGAAAGTTACAAAACAACATAAAAGCAAATTAATACAGTGCCACAAAACTAGCTTTATCTGAGGTACAGGTAACTCTAAACTAGAACTTTCTGTTCTAAGAGAACTTACATCTCCCTTATTCCTCTTACTTCTACTAGTACCTTTTCTGAACAGTACATAGAGGTAAATGAAATAAACTTTTCACAATCCAAGTGCATTTTTTAGAATGATTTTTCAATCATGTGTCTGAAAATAAATTCCTTCTCTTTTGAGTAAAAAATTATAAATGCTGAGTTACAACTACCATTAAAACCTGTAAAGGAAAGCTGTAAGTCATTAAGCTGGGAAGAAACTGGGTTTTATCACTTGTAAAAAGTTAAGGTAAGAAGCGAGAGAGCTTAGTCAATTCTCTTAAAATGAAAAGGTGTTTAAAAGAAGAGAAGTGGGATAAAAGAAGTCAGATTGAAGCGAGACACGTATGTAGTTCCTATTTTCTCCCCAGCCACATGTTCTGACAGGTGGCCACAGTTTGGGTCCACTCCTGTTTTCCCAAGTCCTGTCATTAAGTATTTGTCCTTGATGCTTTTGGTGATGTCACAATAAGCCAAGGTGGGCTTGGAAGACCCACCTTGTAGGTTCTACCTGGGCCTCCTCCCTCACATGTGAGATTCAGAGGCACAGAAAGAGGATGCCCACTTGATCATGTTGTTAAATTTGAAAGACAAGCAGAGTAACCCTTCTCTCTTCCCTCTCCCTACCTGCACACATTATGGCTAACCCCGCCCACTCAAGGCACACACTGGTGCAAGGTGCTGGTTCACAGAATATGGCCTGGAGACCATATGGGACGCTCCTTGGGTGTGTCAACCATTGGGTGTGGCCACCAGTTATCCACAGTCTGTGCAGTGCAAGAAACTACTAAATTGCATGTTGTGGTGCGAGGAGCAATGTGGGAATGTAGACGTCTAAGAAACAGAGACGGAACAGTCCTTCCACAGAGTGTACAGAATAGTCTGATCGTTCTTCTAACGGTGGTTTTCTTAGTTTGCTTTAATGGTATAAATCAACAACTATTTTATTGTTTAGTTTTCATTGGCATTCTGCATTAAACCTTTTTTAGCAGTAATAAGATTTTTAAAGTGTATGTTTAATGAATTAGACTTAATTTCCATTTCTTAAAAAAGTTCACGATAAAGAAAACGATGAAAAGATATTTTAGAAAGAAAAAGAAACAGTTCAGGATATTTTGCACAAAATGTTTTTCACTATTGACCATCCTCCTTGGGGACTGTAGGAATAACGTGGGCCACATAACATCTACATGACACAGATCTACTGAGAATATGTAGGCATCTACTCTAATACTCTAAAATATTTAAGAAGATTCTGATGTAAAATGATGATTAAATAAATGGACTTGCAGAGGCAGGAATACATCACTCTTTCAAGCACGACTTTTCACTTAAACCAAATGTCAGAATTTTTAAGTTAATTTCACTCATTTTTCAATACCAGACATGTTTTGGATGCAAAAGTAGTGAAGAGACACTTGCTAATGTGGTGGCTTCATTAACAGAAGACCTCTGCAAACAGCGAAGTGCAGCCGGTGTTATTTCACTACTTCGAATGGTAAATTAATGAAGCTAATTACTATAATGTTCATTTTTCTTCATTAAAATCACAAATCAACATGAGTTTGGGAAGATGATTCAGTCGAGATGAAACATCCAGTACCGCATGGTTGTGAATGTGGTAACTTTAATTTAACAACTCAACATTGGAGGCAGATTTTTATGCGTGATTCTTTTTTTATGGTGACAACATGAAAACAATTTTTGCAGAACCTAATGTCATCACAAAAATGATATTCTTATTAAATTATAAAATCTATGGGGCAGAAATGTATTTGGGATAGCACAATGCACACAACGAACACCTGCAAATAAGCTACAGTATTCTACCAATAGGAATAGAAGCTACTGATGTCAAAATAGAGACTTTCTTATGCACACAGTAAAAGCAACTCACCTCCAAACCCTTTGTAATAGAAATAAGCAGAATTTTAAAATATACTTCCCTTTTTAAGCAACAATAATTTGGACTTTAAAAACGTTTGTACTTTAGAAAATTTTCTTTTTAAATTGGTCTAAGTATCTTATGATGGTGTTGTTTTCTAAAGGAGGGCCAGTTTCTTGGTTGCATTTTATTCAAAATCCATCACAAATCTTTAATCAAGCTATTTAATGAAGGACAGTCTGACAAACTACATCTTACAGAGCTTTTAGAGAATTGCAAATTTTTAAAATAAATAAACAAGTAGTCATTGAAATTTATCCCAATAAAATTTGGGAAGAACTGAACAAATTAAACAATAAGAACTTAAAGTGCTCAAAATTAAATATTGAAGCTTAAATAACTATGTTCTGGAATATCTCAACCAGCAGAAAGAATTTGAGGGAGCTACTTTTAACATAATAAATCCATTTTCTGAATCACAGTGAAATGAAAGTTGGAAGGCCTCTGTTCTATAACATCCAAATTTGACAAAATTTAAAAACAGAATCACAATGGATGCATGTATGAAAAATATCGCAGTGAATCTCATTCATTTGTACAGTTAGTATGTGTAAATAATTATAAAATTTAACTTATTTACTGAGTTTTGTCAAAATATTTACTGAAGAACAGTCACCTAACTAGAGTCAAAATAACAACATGTATGAAAATGTTTGCATATTCCCACATTTTGGTATAAAAAAATTGAACAGATGCCTCTGTTTAGCAGAATTTCCTGGGCTTGCCAGATACATCAGCAACCGTGGGCAGAGTACATCTTAAATTGAAAGCTGAATCAATTGAAGGTGCCAGAGAATTATGTTTATTAAGAATCAAATAATGGTATCACTGAATAACATTAACTCTAAAATAAACTTGTAAGTTTCCATTTTTATGACAAAAAATAGAAAAAATTTTTAAAATATATTTTTTAGAAAATGCAATTGGTAGAATAGAAAAATAGATATAAAAATATATATGTACATACCTAGATAAAGCTAAGAAATGGAATAAAGTACATGAACATATACCAAGAAAAATCATTCTGGTAAGTTATTTTTAATATTCACATAATAGGCGTGTAGGTTTTTTTTTTAAAAATTGCTCCAGTGCACACTGATAGCTATTATTTTACTTTTCAAAAACAATTTTATTTTTGAAAATAATTTTTTAATAGACCATTTTATTAGTCAATACAATTAAGTTTGGTCAGTAAATAAATGTCAAATTATGATCTTCTTTCACTCTCAAAATTGTCCCAGTTTGAACTATAAATTGTTGGGTCATCTTATTCACAAGCAAACATAAATCAGAGGAAAAGCAAACAGGTTGGGGGGGGGAAAGAGAAGGAAATAATATTCAGAGAATACCTGAATGAGGCATTATATTATTACTGCTTTATGATAAAAGAAATTGAAATCAAAAGCAACTAACTGGTTTACTCCAAGGATATGCAACCATCAGGTGAGATGTACACACAGGTTTGTCTTATTCCTAAACTCTGTCTATACTATATTCTCTACTAACAGGTTCTGTGCTTGGAACTCTGAACTTTTTCCCCACCTATCCTTCCCTGGGATGCTGTGGAGAATCACTGACCGCCACTAATTAATAAACACTGCATAGAGTTGCCCATGTCAGAAGTTCAATAGCAAATCAATATCTGTACTTAAGAACTGTTTTTTTTAAATTGAAGGCTTACATTAAACATTCTGATTCATAACATATCAAAATTAAAAATATGTTTTTGTGTAAACTGAAGATCATGACTTGCCACAAAGCTGTGCTATGCCAAATTTGGTTGTTATATAAAAGCTAGCTTTCCAAGCAAGATTTAGGAGGTTGAAGTGGGAAGAGAAGAGGTGACCAGAGAATCCATTAGAAACTATAACTAACCTACACTGAGCATTTACTCTGTTTCCCGGGCTTCAAAAGTATTCTTTCATTTTACCCTTACCACATACCATGAGGTAGGAACTGTCAGTTACTCCATTTGATGGATGAGGAAAAGCAAGGCCTAAAGGGACAAGTAGCAGAAGATGACACAGCTGTGGTAAGCAACAGAACTTAGATTCAAATAGCTGCAGCCCTTCTGAGGAACTTAGACCTTAATTACTACAGAAATGGAACACAAAGCATGTCAGAAATAAACCAGACACAGTTTAAATATCACTCAGAGTAAAAGTAAAGAGCAAAATAAAAGATAGATAATAAGGAAGAAATATGGAAAAGAGATCTTTCTCATGGGGAAAGGAATCAATAAATGGAGGGAGGAGGGGGGATAAAAAATTGGGATGTGTCATGGAATGTAGATATTATGTACTACACACATGTATTAATAAAGTGAAATAAAATAAAATTAAAAAAACCTAAAAAGAGAATCTCTTCTTCTTTGCCCTGAGTAGTCACATTTCATTATATTTGACTGCTCTTATTTAAGAAATAAAAATTATAAAAGAAAATATCTTGAGGTCATACACATAAAGCTAATTAGTCAACTGGATTTCCACCATGTTGCTTGGCAGAGTGCTCTTTCCTACACTCACTACACCACTCTGCCGCTTCTGGTGGGGTCATGTATCTAGAACAAGAAACAGAAGATTTAAAACCAGTGAAGCCAACACATCACTTTGCTACAACTGCCAACTGGCATTGATGTTGGTTTTTTTCTTCCCTTGGGAGGGGCGAGAGGGAGGGAGCACAGTCTGAGTGGCTTCTACTTTTATGTCAGTTTCAATAAAAGAAACTTTAAAGAAAATTTAAAACACATTTGGTGATAAGTTTTTGTAACAATCTGTTGTAGTCTTCATGACTAACTAGAACACTAAAGACTTTCCAAATTTCAAATATCTTCATGTGAGATAAGAGATTTTAAGAAGCCAACAAAGCTTATCAAAATAAATAACAAAGGCAGCTTATTTCACGTTAGTAAAAGCAAGTTTATAGTCCGTGTTTTTTTTTTTTTTGAGTGTTCACAGTCCCTGTTGTTTTTTTTTTTAGTGTAAAAGCAAGTTTATAGATTTCAACTGTACTACAGGCAACAGAAGTATAATAAAGAAAATATGTACCAAGTTGAATAACTGAAATGATCATTCATAGGATTGTATCTAATTCCAATCCAGAAATATAGTCTGTCACTCTTTATAAAGAATAGAGCCAGATTTGAAATTGAGCTAAACATTTTTATGTGACTACACTTACAAAGTAAAGTAGAAAATAAACAAATTGTGGTGAGATGAAAATGCCAAGTTTGAAAAATATTCTATTTTTCTTGAATATTTGGGAGAAAGATATCTCAGCTTTTATATAATTAACTATCTCTAAATGATCAGATGAACAACCTCCAGATAAATAACTTCAGGTCAAGTAGTATTCATTACGGTTATTTCAATTCATCCTAAAAGAACAAAAATTATGCAGGCACATAGCAGAATTCTGTGCCATAACGAAACTCCTGTAAAACCAGTGAAGCCTGGTTCCTGGAGCCAGAATAATAATAAGGTGCTTTAGATCTATACACATGAGTACTAGGGTCAGGAGCTGGGAAACAAGGCAAGAGTAGCAAGGCAAACTAGAGGTTTGTTGATGAAAGGAACCTTGGAAACTTTGTAGATATCAAAAATAAAACTTGAGATTTCCTGAAAAAGAAGCATACAAACTGAATCAGGCTGCAAGATAAATAATGAAAAAATTGACATGAAGTGTGAGTAGAAGTCTCATTCACATCCATGCATCTCTGCTACCTAATATTATACTGAAGCATTTGAAGTCTCCTGGAATATACAGTCTGCTCGCCCGCTTTTGGTTTCCTCTAATGCAGTCTCTTCCCACTCTCCCCCAAAGTCTTGCACATACTGTCCACAGATGCTGACACACTGTTGCTCCCAAATATTTGCTCACTAAGCGCACTGCAGTTTAGGCTTAGCTAGCCTCCCAGAGAAGGCATACTAACCACCCAAGACAGGGCAAGACACTTTGGCCGTGGACATCCCTAGCGTTTGTACAGACCCTGTCAGTGCATAAAAACACCTCATAGTAGTATTCTGTCGTCTTGAGGGTGCCTTCCATTAGGTTGAGAGTCTCTTCAAAGCAGAGCGGGGAACGTGTTCATTGAGAAACCAGAGCACCTAGCACTGCCTCTTATATAAAATAATACACAAATGCTTGATAATTGAACGTTGACGCACTTTAAGATCCTGGTGAAGTTGTTCTCACCAGGAGGCTTTGACAAGTGGCCCAAGCTCCTGCAGCTGGCAGAGTGGCAGAGCTGGGATTCGGAAATAACAATTGTCATTGTTAGCAGGTCCAGGTCTACACTGATTGCCTATGCATCTGGATGTACATCACCCTCTGTGAAAGATGACTGTTGTAAACTCTCTTCAGGAAAAAGTCAGTCATCCAAGATAACAGCTATCTTTACTGACATCAAGGATTTTCAGAATGAAGTGTGATACGACCTCCAAAATCAGTTTGAGATAATCCAAGCAAAGCCCTTGCCCATTATTGGCAGCTGAGACTTTTATTTGGATGTAGGTGGAATGTTCAAAAAGAAAGTGACTGGAATCCTAGCTCCAAATCCAAAAAGGATATGCGAATCAATTTGGCATCCAGTCGCCGTGAGACCTGGGGAAGCCCTCTGCAGCATCCCACTGGAGTGTAGCGGGGCACACAGGCTTTCTCCATCATCGGATTGTGAGAAACCTTGCTAGATATGGTTTGCTTTATGGAATTAAAATCTGCCCTCACGTTGGTGGCATCTTACTCTCCAGGGCTGGCACACTGTCCCCCACAGGCCTGCTCTTCCAGGGTTGGAAGGTGCTGTAGCAGTCACTTCAATATTTTCCCTCCAAACTCAACACCCCTAGTTCTTTTGAATGCTCCTCACGTGAATTTTCTGCCAGGTTACTCATCACCCACATTGTTCTCCTCTGGAAACAGCTGCTAAGAGTCACACAGAGTTGAAAATCACTGCCAAGTTCAGCTGATGAAGGAGACGCCAGGCCCCAGGAATTCATCTCATATTTTTGATCCTTAGAGAGATATCCCCTCACTGCAATAAGAGGGGTAAAGTATTGCTAGATTGAGAGTAGTAATGGAAAAATAAAATCTACACCATTCCTGTGGTTGCTCACAGCAAAATCACTCAGGACTTTCTGTATTTGGAGATTGTCTTGAGATCAGTCAGAGCAAGCTTGTCTTACACAGCTACCAACAAGGACTTGGACCAAATTAAAATGGTATTGAATGACATACAAAAAAGAGTAAACACTTAGGTACAGTGGAGAGCAACAATTATATATGTGTGTTTACAGCAGAAAAATACTGTTGAAACAGGTCTTAGAGAAGGATATGACAGAATTCTACTTTTTCACAATTTTTAAGTTCTCTAGATTGACAATATATTGCTCCTATTATCATCTGGGAAACAAGAACTTTAAAAACACTCATATCAAATGTTACTGACCAAATTGTGATATAGTCCTAATAGGGCCAGCTATAAAGGAGAGGTATGTAGTTTCGTGTGTGTGCGTGTGTGTGTGTGACAGAAAGAGAGAGAAAGAGAGAACAGACAACAAGAGATGTCATCTGGAAAGCTGCCAGGGAAGAGCAGGCAGCCTGAAGACTGGGCTCTGTGTTCTGTCCATATTTAGAAAGCAGGAGGAACAGATACTATGGAGAGAGGTAGCGAAGATCAGCCCCTAGGTAGGAGAAAAACCATAACATGACCAAGTGGAGAAATTGCAAAAGCTAAATATACTGAGAAAACAAGGCGGGGGGTTCCTTAGTGGAGCCATTAATATGTCACTGGTGTGCTCGGCAGAGACAGCTTTAGTAGAGGGTGTAGCTGTCACACCCGAGAGCAGGAGGATGGAGGATGAAGAAAGAAAGGAGGAGAGAAGGCGGCCGCCATCTCCTCTGACTCTCAAAGTTATAAATGTTTTTAATGTTGTTGAAGTAAAAGAAACAGAGCAAAGATCTCACCTGCTACATTTTAACTAGATCAACTTAATTGCTAATAAAACTTTTAAAAGCAAATTAAAATCTACATAGGAGAATAATGATAAATTTGAATCACAGACAAAATGTCAGAGAGATGTAGAAGTCTGTGTACTTTTCCTCTCCGGGTCTCCAACTCCTGTTAGATACAAAATACGTAGCTTGAGATAACTCGACTTCTATGAATCCACCATATCAAAACAGTGTTTCATTTAAAATGAAATATAATTGTTAGTAAGATCCCCAAGAAATCACAGATGAATTTACAAATGAGATGCCTGATATTTTTTTTCTACTGTATTAAAAGTGATATTAGCAAGGGTTTCACAATACAATCTGAGCTCTCTGTTCACTTAATAAGTAATTACTGAGGGCTTGCTCAGCAGCATCACCGGGGATGTAACTACTGAGCAACAGGAGAAACAGGGCTCTTGTCCCAGTGAGGCTCAGGGAAGGGCGGTGGAGGACACACGCACACATAATATGCCAGGTCATGATTGCTGTTACTAAGAAGACTGAAGCTGATGGAGGGGAGAAGTCGGAAAACGTTTCACGTGACATAGAGTAGCAACATGGGCGCGTGAGAAAAATGAGCTTAGCGTTTGTTACAAGGTGGAAGGTCGTGGACAATTTGGCAGGACCTTTGGCTTTAACCCTCCGTGAGATGGGCATCTATTGTACAGAGAATTTTGAGCCAAGGTGGTTTGGCTTAGCTTTAAAAGGGCCACGCTGGTACCTGTTTGCAGGGGCGGACACGGAAGACTGACAAGCAGTCAGTACTAAGACCCGGGCAAAGGACGGTGGTGGCCTGGGTTGGGTATGGTGTAAGTGGTGGTGAAAAGAAGCTGGATCCTGATTACCTTTGGAAGCTAAAGCCAGCAGAATTAGCTTATGGGTTGGATTTTAGGTATGAGGCAGAGTAGTCATAGATGTCTCCAACATTTTGTGAATGAAGCTATCGTTTACTTGCATTTGGAAGCTTGTGGAGTAAGTTTTCAGAAGAGGTGGTATATTTGGTGTCTGTGGCTAATACAAAAAATCAACCCAAAACAGGTGGTTTAAAACTATCTGAAATTTATTCTCTCAGAAGTTTGGAGGCCAGAAGTCTGAAATCAAGGTGATAATAGGGCGTGCTCCCTCCAAAGACTCTAGGGAAGACTCTCTCCTTTCTTATTCCAGCTTCTAGTGGCTCCCGGTGGCCTTGGCAGCATAACCCCATTACTGCTTTGATCTTCAGATGGCCTTTTTACCCTGTGTCTTTGCAGTCTCCTTTTTTGTCTTTTCTAAGGACACTCGTCATTGGATTTAGTGCCTGCCTAAACCCACGATGCATTTATCTTGAGACCCCAATCTTAATTACCTATTCAAACACCATTATTCCAAACAAGACCACACTCCAAGGTTCCTGGTGGATGCTGCTTCAAGTGAGGGGATTCAACCCTCAGATGGGAAAGAAAACTGTCCTGAGACATGCAACATGTAAGATATATCTCAGATGTCTTAATAGACAAGCCAGATAAATTGTGACATTTATATCATGAGTTCAAGAGAAAAGTCTGGAATGGAAATAAAAATTGGAATGTCACAAATCTATCAGTGTTGGGCTTCTGTCATGATACATTTTTATTAAAAATTTCAAAACATGCACTTGTCAGTCTATGAATCAGAAATCCATTTTTCTAACTTCTCAATATAAAAATATTTTCTTAGATGCTAGAGCCAGAAAAACAGAAGCAAAGCAAATTAATAAAGAACATACATGATATTTGAAAGCCTCTCTATTTGAGGATAACTTTTATGCAACCATAATCTTTATGTTTTTGCTTACAGCCATTAAACAAGGAAAAGAACATTATGAAATCGGCGATGCACATACTCTTGTGCCAAGAATTGTGCATTACGTAGCATAATAAATTTTCTAAAATTCCATTGCCATTAAGTCACATTCTAGATTCATATTGCTAATATTTCACTTCCTGTCAACTGATTTCTTAAAAGAAGAAAATTAAAGCTGGGAGAGAAGCTCCAGTCTCAATCCTACCAGCTTAAAAATCGTCTCTGCAAGAACAACCTAAAAAGCTGAAAAACAAAATGTCCCCTTTTTAGTAGGAAAACAGTCACAGAGTAAAGAAGGAAAAAACTATTAATTGAAGAAGAAACAAAGGTATTATCAGCTTAAAGTTCAACCTCCTGAATTTTGCAAAAGATGAAGATTTTATATTATGCGGTAAAACTTTCAAAAATATATTCTATGCTATATTATAAGGCTTAGAATAACCCCATTTGTCCTAACTCAGAACTCGTCAGTGAGCACTTTCAACTAGTCTTGTCATGTGGTCTCTTTCAGCAGAGTTCAATGTTCATAATGTTACCATAGAAATCGTCTGTGTCTTTACATTCTGAAAGTATGTAAAGTATAAAATCAGACAACACTAAAGCTTGTGCTGAGGGCAATTTCACTGTCTGTAGCAATACTGTTAAGACTTTTAGTGTCTTATAGAATCTCAAGGGTGCCATTGCAAACATCAGTTATTATGTTAATGAAATATTTTCTGGTTCTTGAAAGACTGTGTGCTTTGGAGTCAAAGATGGAAGGACAAGAATCCAAAACCTTACTGAGAGTTCTCTGTGTCTCCGGTGATTGTATGTTCTCCATGTACATTGGTTCTATTGGTCTTGTAGTTATTGAGTAATCCACCCAGTTTCTGGCAATAGATAGGATGTTTATATCACTTTTGGTAATATTGAAGACTTTCATTATTTTGCTGTTTTTGTTTTTTTTTTTTTTTTTTGAGGCAGTAAGAGTTATATCAGGGATTTCTAGCCAAGCACCATCTTATACCTTATTCCTTGTTATCTTTTTAAAATGACTATTCAATGCTACAAAAAAAAATAAATAAATAAAAGCATGAGGTCTGTACAGCTCAAAGTATAGAATGTCACCTAAATGTTTATAAACATTTCTATGAAAGGAAATAGTGTTTCAGCCATTGGCTTAATAGGAAAAAGTAACCTACAACTGTCATAGAAAATAATTTCAAAATTTTGATGTAAACTTCTCTGGTCTTGTAAGTAAAATGGTCTCGTGATGTGCTAAGCAGAGAGGAAAACTAAAATGACCTGCATTACTAATAATGAGAACAACAAAGACACACTTCCCTTCATTTTCTCCAAATAGGAAATAACTCTGTATTTAAGCACAGATTTTAGATTTTAAAACAAGAGCCCTCAGAAGAAGCTAGCACTCCAGGGCCAATTGTGGACACGAGAAGATGATAAATATGGAGCGGAGGGGAGCCCACTTCTCTGGGGGTGGCCTGCGCACTTGACACAGACCACGCATACAGTTTTGAAAACTTCCAGATTAAGAATGTCAGATAACTTTTCAGATAACCGCTTTGGAACAACTTTATCTGGAATCCCTTATCTGGATACTAACTCAGATTGACTTGAAAACTGCCCATGCTTGCTTTACAGTATATATTTTTTAAAACTTTAAAAATCAAAACAGCACCTCTAATTTTAATTCTGGGTTTACTTTGTTTATTTTGGTGAGGGAGATGCTGGAGATCAAACTCAGGGCCTTGCATTTGCTAGGCAAGTGCTCTACCACTGAGCTAAATCCCCAACCCCGTTTCTGGATTTACTTTAAAGGAGACTATGACCAAAGTTCTTGCACCGTGAAATGGCTGAATCCAGGGCAGTGCCACTGTGAGTTTCATCACTAGCTTGGTAAGAAGGCACTAGGGTGCCAGGTGTGGCCATCAGAAGGAAGCTGCCACCCCTCCTGACAGTGACCTGGGAGTCTTCCTGTGGTATATAAAGGGCAAAGCCAGGAAAAGCTGATTTCCAATGAGGATTCTGCAGTACTGTATTCAAAACAAATTTGAAAGAAAGTGTGAGATATTAATGCTCAAAGTTTGTGTGGTTCTTTGTGTTTAACCTTCCAAATGTCACATGCTATACGGCTATAACTGACTACATTACATTTATAAAAAGAAAGTATTTTAGCCTACATGTATTATTTTATGTATGTATCTTATTTGATAGACTTTTTCAAAATGACTTTGTGCCTTGATGTTGAAATACATCGTTAAAATATATTCATTTTTCCATAACACAGTTTAAAGCATACTAAGCATGACCTAGATGTATTAAACAAAAAACAAATCATTGTGTTGAGGCTTCATAAAGGATTCGACTAGTGAATCGCTATGCTTGAGTGAAATCTGCTCTAGTTTTGAGAGAATATTTTGTCTTTGTACTATGTTACCATAGAAAGAGATTTTTTTCAAGATAAACAGTTTCACAAAATTTTCCTTCTGCGGGGGGAAGGGCTCTTAAAATACCTTTAAAAATGTTATAGAGATTAAACAACATGTTTCAAGAAAATAAATTTTTACTAACCCTTGAACAAGGAGAAAATTTTTTTTACTTAAAACTACCGTATGAATTGGTGCCTAGAACTGAGATAAAAGATAACAAGCAAAGTGAATTTTTCAGTGCCATTAATGTTTACACACCTGGTTTTGAAAGCACAATCATTCCAAAGCAACTCCGTTCCCTTTTCGGTCACCTGAGAAGAACATACCTGAGAGAGAGGGAGAGGGGATTCTTAGAGTTCAGATGGGCTGGCGGCACTTGGCAAGCTCCTGGAGTGGCAAATGATTACCCAATTGAGCACCAAAGTCACAGAACTATTGATGGGAATCTTGAGGCTCCTGGTCACGATGGTCATGCTAAAAACAAGGAAGGCCAAACAAATCCCCAGGTTATTTCCAAATGGAATATTTAACTATCAAAATCTCACTGTGGTCTTAACTTGTTAAATCTGTCTTAGTTATTTTCGTATTCCTGGAACAGACTACTCAACAATTTACAGGGGGAGAGATTTATTTTGTTGTATGGTTTTTAGAGGACTCAGTGTACAAGCAGGAAGGGCCTGGTGGAAGGGTCTGTCGGAGGAAAGCTGCTCACATCATGGTGGTCAGGAAGCAAAGAGAGAAGGAGGATCTGATCTGGGAGATAGACTCTTTCAGAGTACGTCTCCTGTGACCCACATCTTTCCTCCAGGGCACACCTCCTAACAGCACATTCAGGTCTAAATTCATTGACAGATTAGTCCACTAATAAATATAGCACCCCCATGATCCAATCACCTTCTGCACACATGAGAATTTGGGGAATGTTTTAAATCTTAACCATAACAAATTAAAATATTTAAATATATTCATTGAAGAAGATTCTCAAAATACTTAAAAGCACAAAGAAAATATATATGACTTATAATCCTATTCTTCAAAGATAAGCACTTAGCATTTTGGTAATACATACCTCTAGTATTTTTGGGGGAGCTGCTGGGGATTGAACTCAGGGCCTTGTGTGTGTCAGGCAGGTGTGCTACCACTTGAGCTAAATCCCCAACCCCACCTCTAGTATTTTCATGTAGGTATCTAGAGTTTCATAAATAAAATTGAGCTCACACTATATTTAATAGTCTGTAACCTTATTCTTCTATTTACCAATAAGTCTTACATATTTCCCTGCCATTAAGATGTGTATAACACATCATCTTTTAGGACCTACAAAACATAATTTTTATTTTACCATAATTTGTCTATGGAACTCCCCATTTTACTATTTTAAATAGAGCTAACAAGAACATATTGTAGGTACATTTAGCAGCATATTCATAACTTTTGCAAGTTATTTGACTACAACTATAGGTGCCCACTTTCTCTTCCACAATGATTCAAGTAATTCTGTAACACTGCTAGCCCTCTGGATCATTCATTCTCTCACTATCCTCTATCAATTATCTATTGCTACATAACCGATTATCCCAAAATGTAATGGCTTGAAACAATGGACATTTGTTTATTCATAGTTTTTCTGGGTAAGAAACCCAAGTATGAATAAACTGGGTCCTCCAGCTTAGCGTCTTCCATGAGGTTTTAATAAAGACGCTAGCCATGGCTGTGTCCCATCTAAAGATTTGGCCACAGAAGGATCTACTTTTAGGCTGTTGGCAAGATTCAGTTCCTTGCAGGTTGTTGGACTAAGGACTTCAGCATTTCAAAGCTATTGAGCAGAGGCTGCTCTCAGCTCCTAGTCACGTGGGCCTCTCCCGCTGACAGCTTGTAATATGGCAGCTTGCCTTACCAAGGCAAGAAAAACAGGAGATGAGAGAGTCCTGGCAAGAAAAATGTCATGGTCTTTCATCACCTGTATTAGTTACTTTTCTAGAGTCAGTGGTTTGCAAGACAGCAGATTTAATACAGGACATTTACAAGTTACAACATTCACACACATAAGGTAAACACAGGAAGAGGTCAGAATGTCTATCTATTCACTGGAGACCTGAAAGATCCAATCAAGGGCTGGGAGCCCATGGCCATGTTCTGTGTATGTCCATGGCTGCATTAGAAGGCTGAAGAGTCTATACTGGTGCCAGGATATGATGATCACAGCAGAGATGAAGACCAGAGCTCACCTGAAGCGAACAGCAGCCTTCTCTGACCACAGCAAGGCCCCAAGCTCCTCCTGCGACCAGAACAGCTGAGTTCACTTCAGGGAAACCAGCCCAACAGAGCTTCTCCTGAGAAACAGCTGGTGCCTATCTTCTGCTCCTGTTCTCCTTTATGTTGTGTTGGCAACAATTCTCAGGTGGATCCTCTGTGCCCAGAACCACACCAACTCGGTCCAGCTGGGGGTTCTTGCTCAAGTTAACCATATCAGTTCACCACATAACCCAATCTCAAAAATCATATCCAATCAGCTTTGGCATATTCTATCCACTAAAGCAAGTCAGTAGGCCAAACTCCCTCCCCAAAAACCCCAAGTTGAGACAACTACCTAACAGTATGAGTACCAGGAATTGGGGATAATTGGGAGCCACTTCAGAAGTTGCCTATAATATATAATCATGAGCCATTCACTTGATGGACTCACATAACTAAGATTGCACAGGTCCATCTTTGTAATAATTGTCTTGCAAACACTCTAATTCTCTGTTCCTCTCTCTGATACTGCCATGCCAAGGAAAATTCGAATCTTATAGCTCATTACAAGTTCTTGTATCTCATTACAAGTTCGCATCCAAGTAACTAATTATTGGTGAGAAAGATATAAAACAACACTGTCTCTTTCCCCTTATTATTTATGATGTTAAATCTCAAAAAGAGCTGTTAACATGACTCAGTAATCCTATTATACTTCCTTAATTCATTAACTTTACCAGGCCCTCAAACTATTTCATACTTTCCCTTTAGTCTTTCATCACTCTGCTCTGCGCCTGACCATCTCACTCACAGCCAATAGCCTTGCTTCAAACTTTACTGATTGAAAGAAAAAAGCAATACATTCACCTTCCCACCAGAAAAACCCTCCACTTCACATCTTTTCTCAAAATCTTTCTTCCCATTGCATTGATAAAAGATCCCTGTGCTCAGCAACAGCTCCCACCTCTAGAAATGCTCAGGGTCCCACCTTTCTCCACCCTCACACAAACTTGCCTTCAGCAACTACCCCTTCTGTATTTTATATGATTAGTGACTAATTCCTCACTGCATCATTTCCGTCAAAACAAAAATAGGCCAATTCACTTAAAAAAAAAAAAAGTCCCATAATCCCACATCTCCATCAGGCTAGTTCCTTATTTCTCTGCTCCCTTTAAAATTTCTTGAACTGTTTGTGTCTAGTTGGTGCTTCAGTTTCTCTCTTTTTCCCCTCTTCTTTCTTTCCTTTATTTCATCTGAATAAATTGTTTCCCAGTCTGTCTGAGAGAATTCTCTTGGCAAGGCCCCCAGTGATTTCACTCTCCCAAATCCAACAATCAGTTATCATTTCTTAGTTTGATATCCGTGCCCTCCGCACAGGAATGTTCCCTCCTCATGGAACATTTTCTTCTCTTAGTTTTGTATCAGTGGACCCTGCTCAGTATTCTTTGGTTGCAATTCTTCCTCTCCTTGGCTTTTAAATATCAGAGTCATCCAGGGATCTGACCTGGCCAATCTTCTCTGTTCTCTCTACACATACTGCAATACCTGTTATGTGTCTTTAAATACCATTTCTATAACAATGACTTCCAACTTTTTAAATCTCATTTTGACATCTTTCTAGAGTTCTTGACTCTTCTGTACAATGATTACTTCAAATCAATGCATGAATGTCTAACAGGATTCACAGATGTAACAGAGTCGGAACAAAACTCTTAATCCTCTCGTCCCTTCTACCGCTGCTCGTATTCTAGAATTTCCATCATACAGCCACTTGTACTGAATATTGGGTGATGCTCTACATTCCTGTAGTTCCCTCATGTCAAACCCATCAGCAAACGTTCTCCATGCAGCTTTGGAGCATGCCCTGTACTCATCACTTCTCTATTTTCATTGCCACTACACTGGTCTAAACCATCACATCTCTCCAATTGGACTACTGTCCTAGCTCCTTGAATGTTGTCTCCACTTCCTTTTTCACTCTTCTTGTAATCCATTCTCCATGCAACATCAAAAATGAGCTTTTGAAAGTAAATATCAAATAATGTCATCCCATGCTAAAAATTACCAATGACTTTCTAATATACTGCACATCCAGGCACCACTTAACAACAGGGACCACAATCTCTGAACCACATTTTCAGGGGATTTCATTTTTGTGTGACTATCGCAGAGTGTACTTAAGCAAACCTAGATGGTGCTGGTCAGACACTCAGCATGGCCTCTTGGTGACATCAAAAGAACTGGTAAACGAGACATGCATGAGGCTCCACAGTAACTGAATCAAATTTCCCCACAAATCAGCATTAAACCTAAACATTGAATTTTACTCAGTTATTGTCCAATTCGGTTTGTTGTGGAAATAATTAAGTTCATGAACTGAGATACCACTGTATTATGTACCATACAGGGTATGCAATACTTTTACATGACTGCCAGCGCGGCAGGTTTGTTCACAGCAGTATCGGCATAAACAAATAAGTAATGTGCTGTGACATTATGACAATGTGATGATATGACATCATGGGAAATAGGAATTTTCAACTCTGTTGTAAGCTCCCAGGACCACCCTCACTTACACAATCTGCCTTTGACCGAAATATGTGGCTCCTGACTCTGTGTGTCTATGTGGGTGCTTGTGCATACAAAAAGCATTGCAAATATTTAATGTGTGCAGCTTGATGAGGTTGCATTATTGCTCATCCTGGCTGATACAACCTTACACAATTTAGCCCCTTCCTGATTCAGCCTCATTTTAAAAGTCTCTTCCTTTTGTCTATCACACATTAACCACCCTGTTCCCTCTTGGGGGCCTTTTCACCAGTGTTCCCTCTTCCTGAAAGGCTACTTGCATATATTTGCATAAAACAGATACTTTTTATCATTCAGAAGTCTGTAAGCTGTAAACTGAAGTATTCTGAGTGAAATGGCCTATTCAATCTAAAGTAAACTCTTACAAGCCCCTTCCAGACACACTAATTCCATTTCTGCAGAGTATAGAAGACTACCTGATCTTTTTCCATGTTTGCTGTGTACTGCCTCCCTTCCTGCTAGAATGTAAGCTTCAATAGAAGAGGCTCTTGGTTGTCTCCCCATTGCCTCTGCCTGGCAAAAACAACAACAACAACAAGAAACCCACCAATAAGTTTTTAATCCCCTTTTTTCTGGACATATCACTTCTGCCACACTTTTTCCATCTCTCCATTTGGAAACAGAATCTACATTGGAAGGAAAAATCTCTTTTGCATCACGTAGTAGGAGGATTTGCTTCAAAGTCAGAGTAATTACATCCAAATAAATGAGCTGCTGCAGATTTCTCACCCTTAGCCAAACCAATGTGTGGGGTCTTCTCACACCACAGGATTTTCAGCCTTTCAGCCTTTACCAACCAAATGCAAATTGCTGCATTTAAGACAATCAAAAATGTCTTCAGACCTTTGCCGAATGTTTGCAAATTTGCCACCCCACCCTTCCCTATCAATAGTCACTGTTCGAGCCTTTGTCACTGTGGGCATATTCTGTACTTCGGAAATGGAAATAACAGTGCTACATTGCACAGTTCTGACAACGAGGCACCATGCAGGGTAATTGGTTTCTATAAGCTGAGGCCACCATAAACTTAATGAGGATTCTGTTTCTCGCTTTCTAACTACAACTGCAGTTTTAGTGTGTACTTTTGAGGGATCGTCACTACTCCCATAAAGCTGAAATGAAGCATGTCTAAAAAGAATTATCACACTGCAGACAGCTGGGAATGAATTCTCATGAACACAAAATACGAGGTTTTTCAAGTAGATTTCAAAGACAATGCCTCTGTTTTGCCAGGCTCAGAACCTCACCAGCATGGGCCTAAATAGGCCACTTTCAAGGTCACAAATTGGCGGTACTAAAAATAATTCTAGAATGAATGGTAGTCCTGGCATATGTGTCTCTTTCTGTATGTATATGATTTAATGTACAAAAATGAGAACAGAGCTGATATGAGCAAAATGATTGCCGCCAACTTTCTTTAACTTCTCCTTTCTTTAACATCTCTGCACACCGGGATGCCACATCACCGCTGCTGGAGCCCAGCATCCCTGCCCACCCTGATTCCACAGCCCCGCTTCCCACTCCAGCTCAGAACTTCAGTTAGAGCCCCTTCCTTCCCCAGAGTATCCAACAAGAGGTCAGTAGATTACAGACCCCCCTTTCGTAAGCAGTGTATTTCTTTTGAAAGCACACTATTATTTAACCAGCAGAAGAAAGCTTTTCACAGAAACTGATTGATGGTCTCCAAGTTATGATGATTCAATTTATGATTTTTCAATTTTATGATGGGGCAAAAATGAAATGCATTCTGTAGAAACCATGCTTGAATTTATAGTTTTTTTAGAAAATTATTTTAAGGTTTTAACATTTTATACATGCATATAACATGTTTTGATCATATTCATCCCCCCTGTTGCCCTCTCTTATGCCCTCTCCCTCTTCTCTTTATTCCCTTCCTCTTGTTCAATAAGAATCTCCCTTCTACTTTCACATCATCTTTGTTGTTCTTCTAGACTCCACATATCAGGAAAAACATGTGATATTTGTCTTTCCGAGCTTTGCTTATTTCACTTAAAATGACAATCTCCAGTTCTACTCATTTTCCTGCAAAAGACATAACGTGGTTTTCTTTATGGCTGAATAATACTCCATTGTGCCTATTTTTTATACAGTCATATGCTTACGAGTTAGTTCCACCCCCCTATTGTGCAGTGTAGCATAGTAAACATGGGTATGGAGGTATCTCGAGAGTATGTTGACTTTAACTTTTTTGGGTATATTCCAAGGAGTGATATAAATGGATCCAGTGGTGTTTCAATTTTTAGTTTCTTCAGGTACTTCCATACTGATTTCTATAATGGCTATAGTAATTTACATTCCCACCAGCGGTATAGAAGAGTTCCTTTTTCCCCTCATCCTCACCAGTGTTTACTGTTTGTTTCATTGGTGTCCCTTATGAAAACCATTTTGACTAGGATGAGATGGAATCTTAATGTAGGTTTGATTTGCATTTTCCTAATGGCTAAAGTTGCTGAACATTTTCCATATACTATATTTACTTTTTCTTTTGAGAAGTGTTTAGTCAATTCATTGGGCGTGTGTGTGTGTGTGTGTGTGTGTGTGTAGGTGTGTGTTAAATTTTTTGAGTTCTGTGTTGAATTTTCAGTTTTCATTTTCTTCTCTGGCTAGTAATGTACTCTCGTGATACTAGGCAGTTCCCAATTAGCCAGGATACTTAACAGTGTGCTAAGTTGCAAGCATTTTTTGAATATAGATATTCTGTAAGTTAAAAGAAATACTTAGTACTTAATCATAAAATAGGCCTTTAATCAATGATTTTGCCCAACTCTAGGCTAATAGAAGTGCTCTGTGCCTGTTGCCTAAGGTGGGCAAGGCTTAGCTCTGATGTTTGGTAGGTTAGGTCTATTAAATTCATTTCTGATTTATGACACTTTCATCTTACAATGAGTTTATCAGGATACAACCTTATCATAAGCTGAGGCCAATCTTTAATTTTTTCTAGAATGGAAAGGGAAATAGTTTCAACCTACTCTTTTTTAATTCAGCTATGTCTTCTGATTAAAACTATAAAACTTCGATAAACCTTTATCTTCTAGACTAAATGATTGAAGGAGTAAATATTTCCAGTCTTTTTCTGAATGCTGTAACATAAGGACTTCTAACTTCATATTTAACAATACTGGACACAATTATTAAGCATTCAACTGTCACAGATCTGGATCTTAGTACTTTAAGTGGATTGTCTCATTTAAATCTCATTTAACAATAAATGTCACCAGGAGACATCCTTCATAACAAACCAATTGTATTTATATTTGTTTCTAAATGTTAGATTTTGCTTTTCCCCTGACATTGCTTTTATTAAATCATTCATTTATTACACTGCATAAAAATAAATAAGTAATTTGATGAATGCATAGAAAATGCTAAAATTATATTTTCCAATAATCTTTCCCATTTTGATGTTTTGTAACCTACAGTCTTTACAAAATTTGCAATCACCACATAGTGCTTTTACACTGAGATTTGTTTTGGAAAAGAAGAGAAATTTAATAGGATATACCTTTGCTAGAATTAGAAAATAAAAATTTGGGACTTAAATCTGGCCTTGTCACTTTTCTTTAATTCAATACTTGTCTTTCAAAGGATTTTAAGCATTTGATAACCTATTAATTTCATAAGATAATACAAGATTAGCTCACCCCAGACCAGACATTCAAGAAATCAGGGTGGAAGAAGATGGAGGATGGTGTATGATGTGGTACAGTATGGGGAGGGGTAGAGAGAAGGATCCCCACCTCCAAAGAAAATACCACTCCTGGCCTGACACAGTGGTGCACACCTATAATCCCAGCACTAGAAAGGCAGAGGCAGGAGGACTGTTGCAAGTTCGAGGCCAGCCAGGGCTACATAGTGAGCTCAAAGCCAGCCTGAACTACATAGAAAGACCCTGTCTCAAAAAAGTCAAAAAGAAAAGAAAATACCATTCCTTCTTTCACACCCAACAGAGGCTCACATTTGTCTGTTAAAATGGACTTCTCTAGAAAGAGTGATAATATAATTTATCCATGGTAATATACTTTAATTTCTCATTTCTAAAATTTGAATGTACTTTGTGTACATTTTCTGTCAATGTGTATATTTAACATAATTGTATCCCTACACCCTATTCCCTTAACAAAAACTTGTAAAATCTATGAAGTTTCTTATAATTAATGGCATCTCAGAATCAAGGAAGGGTAGAGTTTGAAGTAGTTTGGAAATCAGTATAAAGGGAAACCAAGAAGCACATCCACCTTTGGGTTACGTCACAGAAGCAGTGTCTGGAAACAGGAAGAATAATAATTTCAGAGAGAGAGAGAAAGAAAATAGCCAAGAATATCCTTAAGTCAAGGAGATCTTGAAGCTAAGCATCTCAGACCCTAAAAGAACACAACCTCCAACCCAGACTGAGGTAGCCTGCAAAACTGTCTTTCAAAGTCAATGGGGAAATAAGATACTTCCATGACAAAGAACACCTGAAGGAATTATGACCACCAAACCAGCACTCCAAAATGTTCTAAAGGACATTCTAGAAAGAGACAATGAGGACTACAACTCCGGGAACCCCAACAGAAAGAATCCACCTGACAAGGTAAGTAATTAAACAGAGAGGAAAAAAAGGGAACCAACAAAAGGATGGGAGATATTTTAGAGCTAAACTGTAACAGTCATCCAACCAGGAAATACCTCTGAAAATTGAGCTCCTCGTTAAGAGAAGACTCAAGTGCAAAAGTCTAAAAGATCAGCAAAATTTGGATATACCCCAACATAAGGGCCTTATACTATCAGCTTCGGAAAAGGGGCTAGTTCAATGGTTCTTTGGCCCAGGTGGACACCCTGCAGAGTAATTTAGAGTGGCAAAGGATGAACTGTGTAAGGTGGAACCCAAAGAACAGTCTCAGACACCAAGATACACCGCAGGATTCTTAAGTCTCTTCTGTGCAGTCCTCTATAAATGGGAGGTAAGGATCACAGTCCTTTCTTAGTTGATGGAGAATCAAGAGACTTTCTAAAGATAATCTCACAAACTCCTAGACGAAGGAAAATCTCTTCACTCATTTAGTTAAATGTTTACTATTTACCAAGTGCCAACAACATGCTAGGTGTTGGAGGATAGCACTGAACCCAGTGAGCTTCCTGCCCTGAGATTCCTGCTGTGAAGACTCTGAAGTTCCACTACTCTCCCTCTCTCCTCCTTCCTGACAAACACGCCCTGGTGCTCCAATTCTTCATGCTACTGGAGAGGTTTCTGAATCTAAATGTTCATGATATGTTGCCAAAAAACCAGAAGGTTGAGATTGATGGCATGTCCAAGATAACACATCAAAGATCACTTCATAATTTTATTTTATTATCACGTAAGTGATAATAGATACCTGTTTACTTCTGAACCAGAATAACATTTACATCTTGGATTAAATAATTGGAATTAATTTATCTTTTATTCATTAAGTGGTCATTGACTGCACAGGATAAAGAAGAATGAGAGAAACATATTATTGTAAAGATCTTTTAGATATTCTATGATTTAGAGATTCTATATTTAGAGATCAAATTCCAAGGCCATGAAATAAACTCTATCAACAGTAAATGTGTGTATGTATTTGCATTTCTAAGAAGCATGCCCTTAAAATGCCTGACAGTATGAAGGGGTTTGAAATTCCCAAGGGAAGTAGAGAGGCTACTCCAGAATCTCTGCCATAGGCCAGTACGATCTCCCACCTTGCAAACTGTAGCGACCCCTAGAAAAGCTGCTCACCGCAGGCCTTCATCTGTCACACTGAGTGTGGACGGGTGTCACCTGTGGCTGAGCAACGACAGGCTGAGGGTGGGTTAAACCGTCAGAACACTCTGAACATCCATTTCCTTGAGGAAATCCCAGCTGCTCTAATGGGGGCTCACAAGAAACTGGCAAGATGCATCTGCAGTGTTCTTCACTCTCATGAGAATTCCAGTACACACCGAAAAACTGGATACAATCACAGAAAGAAACGGACCAACGGTGGGAGTGACAGCCTCAATTCCTTACACAGGGGAAGAGTTTGTGGTAGGTGCACGGGGACCTGATGCTAAGAACACTGAGTCTCCACAATGAGAAAGGCATTTCTTTTCAAGCCTCTTCTATCCTGTAACAAGCAAAGCATCTCAGTGCAGGGCTAGTATGTCTTTAACACCCTCTTACACCTTCTAATCTGTTTCTTGGAGAAAGCTGGCCTCAGGCTTGGGCACTTTCAAGCTAAAAATCTTCAGTCAGAATTTTTTTTAAGATTTCATCACATGTCACTGGAATTTTATTTTTATGAGGTATTTTATGCATAACTTGCACTAACTCTAAATCCAGAGTATGATAGATTTTTATATTATATGTGGATAGCTGCCAGTAGCCATTACCCAGATTAAGATACGGAATATTTCTGTCACACAGAAAGTTCTCCCGGGCTTCTTCCCAATCAATAGCCCTCTGTCGTTAAAACTACTGCCCTGACTTCTATTTTCATAGATTAGTTTTTCTCATTCTGGAGTCGTGTAGAAATGAACTCATATAGGATAGAACATGCCCCAGAGTCTTACATTCATTATTATGTCTTTGAGATTCATCCAGCTGGATGTCCCTAACCCTAACCTCTTTTATAGTTGTAGTGTATTTCCTTGTGTGGATGCAACACAGTTTCTCTATTGTACTGTTATACACATTTGAATTGTTTTCAGTTTGAAGTTATTACAAATAAGGCTGCTGTGAACGTTCTGTTTCTCACTAGTATTTAACAAAAATGTTTTGGTTTGTTTGCTTGTTGTGCTACTGGAAATTATACTGAGGACCTTGGCATTGAGCTACATCCTCATCCTTTTTTTGTTTACTTTTTATTTTGAGACAGGGTCTCGCTAAGTTTCTAAATTGCCCAGCCTGGGCTTGAACTTGCAACCCTTCTTCCCAAGCCTCTGAGAGTGATGAGATTATAGTCATGCGCCATCACATTCATTGTCTTCTTTACAGTTATTTTTATTGAAGTAATGCTGATTCTATATTTTAAGGAGTGATGAAACTTTTCCCTTTATATTTAATTGATTTGAGAAAGACAAAAGTTCCAGAAAAATTTTAAGTATACAGTAAGAAACATATTGGTTCCATTTTGTGAAGATAGCGGCTGAAGGACTGGTGAACTATTCTGAGATCGTGTAGGGAACCATTCTGAGACAATTGGTTAGTTTGCAATTGCAAAGTTTAGAAAAGTTGTACTGTGGGAATTTAGCACAGAGAGTCAAAGGGGCTGGTGTAGACATAAGGTCGCTGACTCTCACTGGAGTGTGAGTACCTTGAAGGAAAGAGTAATATCTTATTCGTGTTGATGTGTTCACTATCTGGATAAAAGTACCTGGCCACAAAGTGAGTCTCCACTAAAATTTGTTCTAGAAACCTGGGCTGTGTCTGTCTCTGAAAAACAGCACAAGATATCTACGGACAAAACTCAGAGTATACACCAAGAAGGGCAACAACACAAAAATGGGAAGAAGGCAGGAAGAACAAGTCAGATTCAGAGAATATTAAACAGAACACACTCCCTGAGAAGATCCTTATAGGGAAGCAGCAAAGGATGAAAGTGAGAAGGCGGGTGGATCTGCGGAGGCAGGAGGCTGAGCTGCAGACCCCACTTCTGTGAGCCATAGCCAGACAGTTAATCTTGTAGACTACACACTTGAATGTTTTCCTCACTATGGGAACTTGAAAAACACAAGGTCCTTATCATCGAAAAGCAATTTGAAGGAAGACTCTGAAATTTCCATAGCATGCGGGGGTGCCAGGTCAGCTTGTCACCTGTCTCTTTATCAGAAGGGTTTTCTGCGGATTGTGGTTTGCATTCCATCATCAGGAACAGGGATTGTTTAAAAATGAGGCCCAAACTGCCACCTCCTAGCCTCCTGGCTCACATGTTCCAGAAATTTTGCTTCCAGACAAGAAATTTACTTTTTGCATTCTCTTTTATTTATTTATCGTACAGCTGAACATGCCCATGCACACTTCATATTTCATCTGAATGGGCTAGTTCACCAAGAGGACTCCTCCACAATGCAGCTGACAACAGTTTAGAAAGGGCTCATTATGTTTAAAGCAGGTCAGATGTATATGAGACTTTGAAGCATGAAATATCTTTTCATTAAAAATGTACTTTGGAAAAGCTGAGAAAGTGCAAAGTTCTGCATCTCTCATTAGTACTGTGATTCAGGATGCTAACAGAATTCTTATGCTCTTCATCATGATTATTCTTATGAGCCTTAATAGTTACAACCTGCCTCCCATCTCTATGGAGCACAAACTTGGAAATGTAACAAATAGCCTTAGCTAGTAAGCCCCATAACCTGGTTCAAAAACATCTTGCGAAGGTGTCAGTGCTTAAGAGCAGCGTAGCCTCACACTGAGGTGTAAGGTACACCCAGAGCAAGGTGCCGCCTCCTGTGCATACTGAGAATTGGAGTCATGGCCCGACGCAGACTCCAGGGTGACACGGCAGTGCCTTCTGGGTTTAGACTTAGGAGTGCTATGGTTTTCCCACTCTGATATGTAGGATCCTAAATAAAATGTCTTGCAGCCCCAGACCTTTTTGGTATCATGAAATGCTGCCAGCCCATGATCAAACTTGAACGGATGAGGAGGTGACCCTGTGGATGAGCAAAGAACGTAGTTTCTTGAGATAGAATCTACTCCTGGTACAGATTGTGTGAACGTCGTTGAAATGATAACAAAAGATTTAGAATATTACCTAAACTTAGCAGAGAAAAGTGTCAAGGTCTGAGAGGACCAACTCTAATTTTGAAAGAAGTTCTACTGTGACTAAAATGCTTTTTAACAACATTAACTGCTACAGAGAAATCTTTGGTGAAAGGATATGTCCATCAATGTGGCAAATTCACTACTCTCTTACCTTAAGAAATTGTCACCACTGTGCCAGGCTTTAGCAAATACCACCCCTACCAGGGAGCAGCCATCAACAGTGGGTGATCGCAGACGATTATTAACTTTGTTTCTCAACAAGCATTTTTAAGTAAGGTACGCACACTTAATACCATTGCACACTTAATAGACCGCAGGATAGTGTAAACATAACTTTTATATGCAATAGGAAACCCAAACTTTATTGCAACATCTGCCTGTGTCGCCCTCCTGTCACATTTTGACAGTGACATTTTGCACTTTAAGAGACTGAGAGAGGAAAGGTCAAAGCCACCTGTGAAAGCCAGTAGCATATGAAAGAATTTGTTTGGGCGAATATTAGGTTTCTAATCTTTTTCTAAAAATCAGACTTCTAGGGCAGAATCGAGTGAAGTAAAAAGGTGAAATATTGGAGAAAATTCCAGGTTGAAGAACATAAGCAATGGTAATCTAGATTCTCCCCTAGAATTGTAAAATGGCTAAGTAAGAAAATCACAAAAGAAGTACTGCAAATTAAAACGATAATGGTAATAATGATAATGCAAATTAAACATTATTTATTCTATTGAATTGAAAAGATTTAAAAGACCACAGAGTACTGTGGTCAAGGAAGTATAACCTGACATCACTTGCACAATAATTGATTTGGGCACATAAATAAACCTCTCTAAAAATGCGTATTTCTTTTGATTTAGACATTACACATTCTAGAATGTATTCTAAGCTTTAAATCTGGCAAGCAAAAAAGGTGTATGTGCAAGTTGTTGGTCATACTGTAACTATGATAATAAAACGGGAATTTTTAAAAATTTTGCTACAATTGATGAACATACATTGACATATCATTTTTATCCATTATACTGCAATAGTGGATCGTGTCATTACACATTTGTCCAAACTGATGAAATGTACACTACAAAGAGTGAATCTTAATGTAAACTAAGACTATTTTTACTGTGTTGATTTTTGTGGAAACTGCTGTGTTCATAAGAAAGTTAGCATTTGCTGGTCTGTTTTCTGCGCCTGGGTGTTCAGAGAGGGAGGCTGGCTTGTGCTTTACAAATTTTTTTGTTCCTAGAACTTCAAACATCTTTTGAGTTTTATCACACTCTAAAATACTCAGTTAATGAAGTCCATTCAGATGAGGTCGAGTGTGTTCAGGGTGGTATGGCCGTAGACTGAAGCATATTCAAAAAGAAGAAGGAAAGAACATTTTTGTGGACACTCATTTGCTGAAGATTGATGGACATTGTCCTTTTCAAACACGAATGAATTGATGCTCTCGTCTCCCCTCTTTGTAGATTTATGTTTCCTAGAGAGGGAGAGTGGAAGGGTATATGGGCAAAAGCTCTTTCCTCCTCTACTCTTGTTAGTATCTAGAGTCACTTTTCTTGTTTATTTACTTGTTTTTGAGACAAGGTCTTATTATTTAGACAGGCAGTTGATGAACTCACTATGAAGCCCAGGCTGGCCTCAAACTCGCAATCCTCCTGCCTCAGCCTCTTGAGTGCTGGGATTACACACATGCATCACCACACCAGAGCCACTTTTTGATTCATCTTTTTGTGTAGACAACTTCTCTTACTCTGAGCTACATAACTTTTTGCTAAACTCACATTCTCTCAGTGATATTGAGACACAGTTATTTAAGCTCTGCCTCAGGTAATTAGAAAAGAATGTGCTCCCGATGTGCTTAGGAAAAAAGTTCAATAACGAACTTCAAATGTGCTTTATCTTATGATGGGGTTATGTGCAGACAAATTCATTTGAGTTGGAAATATCAAAATGGGTTTAATATTGCTAAGCCACAGAACAGCGCAGTTTTAGCAACATGGGACATGGTGAAGTATTGGTTATTTCTCCTTGCGATCGCATTGCTGACTGGGAGCTTCGCTTCCTTCATCCTGCATCTCTCGAGTATGATCCCACATATCCGCGGCCCAGGGAAAGGTAAGAATTCAAAGTGCAGTTTCTACTTATATGTGTATCACTTTCATGCCATCATAAAGTTTAAAAAGTGCTAAATTGAGCATCACAAGTTGTGGGTCATCTGTGTCTTCTTTTCCTCTGCACACAATTTTGATTCCGTGTGGCCCTTGAATGAAAATGGGTTTGGTGAGTGGGGGTGACAAATGTGCCCACCTAGGCCAGTCTCGGTCACTCACCAGTGTCTCCAGAGTTCTATCATCAGGATGTCCTCCACTTTACTCCTACCTTTCGCGTTATTCAGTCTCCAAAATACTATACGCATTTCTGTTACCTGCTGGAGTAATTTCTTGCAAGTCTTTGGGCGGGCTTGTCTCACATGGGTTTGCTCGAATGGCTGTGTACATCTGGTGGGTCAACGGGAGCTAGAGAGTGTGCAATGGCCTTCTTCACACGTCTGAAGGTGTGACAGGGAGGTTTAGAAGGCTGAGACCGTGATCTTCAAATGGTGTCTCATTTCTCAGTAGATTAGCCCACCCACCACTGACTCGTGTCTAACTGCAAAGAAAATGAAGACAGAGGGTTCAAGGTATCCTGAGTCTTAAACTCCAAAGCTCCCGAACCACCACATCAGCCACATTCTATAGACCCAAAACAGTACAATGCAAACCAAGATTCAAGGTGAAGAAATAGTATCTATCTCTTAATGGGAACTGCTGTGGCCTGAATGTCAGCATTTCCAAAATACACAAAGTAAAATACTAACACCAAGGTGATGGCATTAGGAGAGGAAACTCGGAGAAGTTTTTAGGTCATGAGTGCCCACTCTCATGATTTGTATTAATATTTTTCTGTAAAAGAACTCAGAGAGCTAGTTTGACCCCTCTACTACGTGGGAACACGGCCTCATGGTGCCATCTATGAAACACTAATTAGGTCCTTACTAGACAATGAAGCTGCTGGAACATTGATCTCAGACATCTCAGCCTCCAGATTGGAAAAATAAAAATTTCCGTAGTTTATGAGCTTATTTCCATTGTTTATAAGGTACCCAGCATATGGCACTTTGTTACATCAGCTCTACTAAGACAGGAAGAATTGTAACATTGTATCAAAAAATGTGAATAGAGGAACTATGGTAAATTATTATAGTAATAGCACACGATGAATCACACCTTCCCACATTCATACTTTTATGTTTTCCCCTTCCACTTTGACCATGGACTTGGTCACGTGGCTTGCTTCATGCCATGGAACATCAGTACATACTACATAAATGGAAGCTTGGCAGGTTCTCTCGGAACACCGCCTTGACATTGCAATGCCATAAAAAAAAAAAAAAAGCCTGGGAAAAAAACCAAGTGGAAAGAAGTATTCAGCTCTGCCCAGGAATGGAAGTACTACCCACTGGACTCAGCTACTTGAGTGAATCCAGGTAAGACCAGCAGAAGGACTGCTCAACACGCAGGATCCACAAAACTTTTATTTACATTAAACCACTGAGCTTTGAGGCAACCAGTAATAGATAATTGAATAAGAATATTCTAGCCAAAGGGCAGCTTATAATCACTGCCAAATATTTGCCTCACTACAATATCATTAACTCATTTCATGAGTTTAGTCATATCATAGAGTCCTATTTCAGAACATGACAAAAATTTGTGGATAATGAAATCGACAGGTCTTCAAAAATACCTTTTAGCTATAGCATTCTTTTTGAAAATATCTCACTCAGGTGTAGACAAAGAGATGCTTTATTAGGATAAATTCATTTTACTGATTCAAACTTATGGCATATACTTCTACAGCTAATTAATAAAAACAATTCTCTTTAAGACAAAAATATTAAATCCACACTCAAAAACATGAAAGAATTCTTACATTTTCAGCTCATAATTAACTGATATATCTTCTTTTGATAACATGGCATAAAAAAAAAAATCCCTATTCAAAAAATACGAGTGGTTGTAAATGTACAGATCCCTTTATACTTGTCTTAGATTCCCAGGACAATGAATAGTCAGGAGAACCATTAGGATTTATTCAATACTGTTATGGTTACTATCTAGATGTCCCCCCAAAGCCTCATGTGGTAAGAGGTGGCTGGATCTAGAATGTGTGATGCTGGGATTAAGGGCGTGTGATTACTCAATCAATCCGATGATTGGTTTAGCACCGCCTTAATACTAGCAGCCTGGATAAAATACAAGATACAGGAAGAAGCTGGTTAGTCCCCTTGCTTGCGTCCCTGGCTTACCTTGCTGCCTTCTGCCTGTCTGCCGTGCCACCCTGCCTCAGACCCAGCTGACCGTGGACTGAAACCTCTACAAACTGTGAGCTAAATAAACCTTTCTTCCCCTAACTTTGGGTGTCTAGTATTTTGTCTCAACGAGAGAAAAGTAACTGAGACAAATACTATGAACCCATGTGTCCAAGAAAATACATTGATTTTTAAAACCTATAAATTCATACTTAAAATATACTCCATTTAACTAGTTAAAGATTACCAGGTTTAACTGAAGAATGTAACATCTATTTAAAGATTAAAATTCCAATTGAGCATTTGTGGAGTCCTTGAAGAGCTTCGATTATACCCAGCTGTTCTTTGGGATTCATTTGGAATCTACTACAACACTTGGAAACCACTCGCTTTGTTGCTGATCTTGTTCGAAGTCGAGGGAAGCTAATTGGAAATTTTTAGAAGCATGGTTTCTCCATGTTTCAGGTGTCAATGCATCCTTAAAACCACTTGTTGCAATCTTTTAAAAAATGCTCCTTCTAGTCTTGACAAATAAAAAAATTTGTCAAGGAAAAAAACTCTAAGAAAAGGAATGCTTAGTAAAAGAAATGTCGCTGTTAAAACTGAATGGTATTTTTCAACTCATTTGTACAAACGGGCAACAGCCTCAAGACTCCACCAGGAGTCTGGACTGTGTCTGCTTGGCCAGCAGGGACATGCTCATTCACAAGCTTTAGTTTTCACCTTCACCACTGTCTTCCCTGGGGCTGGCTGTTAGGCAGCAGGAAGCTGTGTGCTCCTCATCCAATTTAAATGAACCCTTTGCTTCCAAAAGGGAAGCCTGACTCCAGAGAAGTCTTCAAGGAAGCCAGGTAACTCACCACCTGACTAACTTTAGAAGGAAATAGAAGCCTGCGAAGGATGTAGAGTAACTGATACGGTCACGGGTGTCCAGCTGTCCTCCAAGGGCCAGCAGCACAATGGGAAGAAGTTGGCTGTTTTGCATATGAAGACCTCATCATCAGTGAGACACAGCACAAAAATATGGAAGAAATGTGCATCTAGAATTGAGGGAGGTGGAATTTTTAAAATTCCATCTGCCTAGAAGGGGGTAAGGTTAAAAGGAGAAGCAGGATGAAAAATATCAGGGATTCAATGATTCATTCAACAAATATTTACTGATCAATCAATGTACAACTACTGGGCTGACTACTGAGGACACAACTACATATGAGACAGCAATGGTCCTCACTCTGCCAGGGAATTATACAGCTGAAAGAACAAAGAATGGAAAAAATAAGAGGAAGACACTTAGAGGGCAATTTTCAAAACTCTGAGACCAACTCTCTGACCAGGGTAACAGATACACCCTGACTAGTTTGGACACGTTTCTAATTCCTGCTTAATTGTTACATCTACTGCGTATTGAAGGTCTAACGGAGGTAGTGGGGTGAGGTCATCAGGTCACTGAGCCACATCTCCTTGGTCTTCTGTTCAGGGAACGGAGCCGGGAAGGCCTTCTGACTCAGGCAGCCTCACAGGCCTAGAGCTCTGAATTGCCAGCATTCTGAGAAGGAGATCTCTCCCAAAAGACTGAGACCTTTGACCAAGATGACAGGGCTGGTGTGTAAGCCAGAAGGCCAATTTATTAATTTACAGTAATAGAATTGTTAGATAAACCAGCATAAATACTGTACTGTCTTATAGCAGACGTAAGTAACCGAACTACGATCAGAAAGGAGATTCTAAGTAGCATATTCTCCAGTAACACAGCATGACCCTTTCTTACGACAAAATCAGTCTTACCTATGAGGCAATTGTTTTAGTTACTTTTCTCTCATTTCTGAGACAAAATACTGTACACCCAAAGTTAAGGGAATGAAGGTGTATTTAGCTCACACTTTGTGGAGGTTTCAGTCCCCAATCAGCTGGATCCAAGGCAGGGTGGCAGGCAGACAGGCAGAAGGCAGCAAGGTAAGCAAGGGGGAGGCAAGAAAGTGGTATACAAGCCTCTTTCTGTCCCTTATATCTTACCCAGGCTATCTGCCACTAGGGTGAGTAGCACTCCCACCCTTAATTCCAGCATTCTTAATCCTAATAGTACATCCTTGATCCCAGCAGAATTTACGCCAAACCAATCAGTGGACTAATTTAGCAATCGCGCACTCTAGATCCAGCCCCACCTGTGACCTCATGAGGCTTTGGGGGGACACCTAGACCTAAACCATAACAAAAGTGAACAATATATCCAAAGGCTCTTTGTACAATCTCTCAAATAACTTTCTAAATTCAAATTACCAAAACAGGGGTTTCAAAATAATGTCATTATTTAGCCAGTGAATCATTGACAGTATCAGAAAGGGTTTCTCCTTCTTTGAAAACAGCTGATAGCATTTTTAAAATCTGAAGATTAACTCAAATTAAGATTAACTTGCTGAATCTGCTTTTTCATGCATTCTAGAGACTTGTATATACATATAATAGTGCTCCTTCATGTTATTAACATACAGACCACCTGAGAATCTTGTTAAAAAGTATACTCTGTTCAGTAGGTCTATCGTGAAACCTGAGAATCAGTGTTTCCTAAAAGTTCTCAGTTAGAAATTGCTGATCTTTGGACCAAATTTTGTATGATAAGGACCTTTAGACCTGGAGTCAAAGAAAAGGAGAGCCTCAAACCAAGCCAGAAGGTGGTAGAACATTGGTTTGGGCAACTAGACTGGAATTTGGCAGGAGGGATGGATATAAGCCAAACAGAAGGTCTGGGAGGAGTTCCAGCATCCTGGGAATCTGCCTGCCAGTTTTGAGGATGTTTACTTAATCCTGTTAATAGAATTGTTAAAACAACTTGAAATCTGGCTTCATGCAGTGCCAGTAAATCCAAAAAGGTGGCAGGGCTAGGTGGTCTCTGAGGTCTTCCTTGTGCACAATGAAAATTCTTCTAGCAGTTTATGATGTAAAGGCATACTGCTGACTACCTGCTACCACATCCTTCAGGAGTCTTATTGATATTGCAGCCTGGTCCCAAATATGTTCATCTTCTCATCACCACCAATTTGGTTTGAAAAATCAAGAACTCCACGGTATGGTGCAATTGGAGAAAAGTCAAAGTCAGCTCTTGCCAGCGGGAGGGAGGTGGATTTGGGAATGTTTTCCTTTCAAGCTTCTTGGCTTCTGTTTCCAATCAAGATCTAATTAATAATAAATCAGCTACTGCTATGGATTGATGTGGTTTGTCCCCCAAAGCTCAGGTATTGGATGCTTTGTTTCCGACATAACAGTAATGAGAGGTGGTGTTGCCTCTAAAAGTTTAGGCTTAGTGGGAGGTGACTAGGCCACTGGAGGCAAACTCTCATGAATAGATTGTCTTTCTTGCACGACTGAGTTAGTTCTTTTGAGACTGGATTAGGTTTCAGGGGAATGAGTAAGGTCTCCCAAGCCTGGATTAGTTACTGCCATTGTGGCTCATTATGAAATGAGTTGACCTCCCCTTTGGCCTTCTCTCACATACGTGTGCCTGCTCTCTGCTTTCTTCCCCTTTCATTTTTCTGCCATGTTGCAACACAGCATGAGACCCTCGTCATAAGCCAAGCAGATGTTGGCACCATGCTCTTAAATATCCACATCTCCAAAACCATGAGTTTAAATAAATCTGTTTTTTCATTTCATACACGACCTCACATATTCTGTTATAGCAACACAAAATGGACTAAGACATCGCCCATTAGACCCACCCTACTGACCTGTCTGATACGGCACTAGAAGAATTGTTGTGACCTAGATATTAAATGTCCTCCAAAAGTATCACATTTGGAAATGGGGCCTGGTGGGAAGGGGCAGGTCCCTGGGGACACGACTTGAAAGTGTGTATTTTTGTCTGCAGCTCCTCCTGTCCTCTTGTCTCACTCTCTCTGCTTCCTGGCCGCCCTGGTATGAGCAGCTTTCCTCCCATGCCCTTTCACCATGCTGTTTCTGCTTTGGCGCCTGCTAATCATGGCTAAACCTACGGAAATTCTGAAAATAAACTTCTCCTACTTTAAGTTGTAGATATTGTGTGTTTTGTCCCAGTAATAGGAAAGTGACTAATACAGAAAATTGGAATGGGGTCATTGCCCTGACTATACAGCATCATGTGATGTAGAAGCCTTTAAAATTTGTGTGCGGTATGAGTTTGGAAAGGTTTAGAAATGCTGGCTAGAGAAGCCTTAGAATGGTGCAAGTAGACCTTGATGGGTGATTCTGGTTGGAGATTAGAAGACCAGAAAGCTGATAGAAATGTGAACAGTAAAGGCCAAGCTCAGTAGGTTTCAGTTGTGAATATCGACTCCATTGATATTTGGATTAGAGACCATGTGAGTTGCACTTTGGCAGAAAATTTGTCTTGATCTGCCTATGTTCTGAGTCTTTGCAAGAGACTGAGATTAAAGATGGTGGACTTATTTATCTGGTGGAGAAAATTTCAAGGCAGTCCAACATTCAGACTGTGGCACGAATGCTGCTGGCTGCTTTTAACCAGATCTATAATGAAAATCAGGAGCAAAAGTCAGAGCTAAGAGATATGAAAAGCATTCAGTTTTGTCAGAAAGGAAGTGCCTGCAAAATTGGGGCAAAGCAGAGCACAGTTGCTAAAAAAAGAAATTAGCATTAAAAAGAAGCCAAGTACTTTGCATCAGGACAATAGGCAAGATGGCTTGAAGGCATTTTAGGAATTGGCCCAACCTCACCCAACCTCACTCAAAGCTGCAGAAGTGTAAATCTCTCATTTGAGAAGACAGGCCCTAGGCCCCTCATTCAAAGCCACCCAAGGAAGGATATCCCCACCTTCAGTCACTTAGGCACTCAGAGATTGCTCCAGCAATTGTCCAAGGGGCCCTAGCTACTGCTGAAGCTTGTGGCCAACCTTGGTGTCATCCATGTGGTGTTAATCTTTCAGGCACATAGAATGTAAGAGTTATGGGATCATGGGGGATTACACACAGATTTCAGAAGAAGGCCTAAAGGCCAGGAGAAAATGTATGACAGAGTCACAGTCCCTTCCAGAAGCCCATGAGAGGGCAGAGCAGTGCATGAAATTGTGACAGTGAAGTTGAAGGTGCACTGGACACCCCAGGAAGACTGAGAGACCAGCAATGTGAATCATCTGCTAAGGAAAATTGTAGGCAATGAGAGAAGTCAGCCCAAGAAAGAGGCCATGTGGGTTGTAACCAGCAAAGGCACAGGGGTTAAGCTGCTCAAGCTCACATCGCACAATCTACGCTGTATGCTGGACATGTAGCTAGAGGATTTAATGTTTGTCCTGCTAGGTTTGGGTTTTGCTTTGGTCCAATTTTTGTCTGTTCTCCTATTTCACACTTTTGGAATGGGAATAGTCACCCTGTACATGGGAAGTGTTTAACCTTCTTTTTGATTTTACAGGGCTCAAAGCTACAAGTTTGCCTTGAGTCTCAGAGGAGATATTCTACTTGAACTTTTTAGCACTGCTGGAACTATTAAGATTTTGTTGATTTAAAAGATGGACTAAATGTATTTTGAATACTGAAATGGACACCTTGGGGCCAGGGGAGAATGTTATAGTTTGGATCTAAAAGGTGCGATCTCAAAAGTCTCACATTAAGAGATAGGGCCTGGTCAGAAGGGGTGGGCCACTGGGGTGTGACCTGAAAATGCATGTTTCTGTCCCCAGCCCCTCCCCTCTTACTCTTTTTGCTTACTATCTGAAAAGGGATGAACAGCTTTCCTTCCTCACACCATTTCACCTTGCCATTTCTGCCCTGAAGTCTGCTGACCATGGACTGAACCCACTGAAACTCTGGCCCCAAAGAAACTTCTCCTTTAAATTATAGATGTCAAGTACTTTTCCCCATCATGTGACAATGACTAACACAGAAATTCAACAAAGTAGCTAAAGATTCTGTTTGTTCTACATATGTCCTGGTAGAGAAAATGCCTTTTGAAGGTTTGACTAAATACTTCTTCCTGGTTTTCAGTATCTAATTAGTATTGTAGCAGAGAAAGTATGTTTTCTAATTATGAGAAAAAAAATCGTATCAGTTTTCAGGGATTAAAATGAGCTTGTCTAGCTCTCTTTAATGATAAATATATATTTGTTATAGGTGAGACATTCTTTTCATGGCTGATTAAGAAATGAGTGACAATGAAGATATTAGGGCAATGACAGAAAATGAGCTTCTATTTGTCTATAATTTACAATGTATTGCTGGAAAAAATAAAGGAATAGTTTAAAGAAAAATCTGGGTGATTATTAAATCTAAAATCCTCACATGTTGGCAAGAATTCGAATTTTGTACTTTTTCCTTTCAATCTCACGGTGAAATATAAGACAAAAAGTTAGGCAACTAAAGTAACTACAAGGGGCTGGGGATTTAGCTCAGTGATTAGAGTGCTTGCCTTGCGAGCACAAGGGCCTGAGTTCGATCCCTGGCACCACAAAAAATAATAATAATAATAAAGTAACTACATTTTGACAATTCTCAGGGTGTCTTCAAAACAAATCACCTTATAAATTGAAACTCAATTAACTTTTTAGCATACAATGTAATATACACTTTTTAAAAACATACAAATCATGAGTATTTGGTTCAATGAATTATTATACAGTGAGCACTGTTTATACCAAGATATGGAACCCTAACTCCTGTCTCCTCCCTATTCATAACTACCCACATGACCCTTAAGTCCTTAGCTTTGTCACACCTGATTTTTGAAGTTTGAATGAAGTCACAGAATATATCCTTACATGTATGATTTCTTTTGCATAACATTGGCCAATTCATCTACCATTACATTTACTTGTAGATTAATTTTCACTGTAGTAGTCTATTCTCTTATATGACCATATGGCAGCTTGATTGTTCATTTATATATAGATGTACATTTTGACTTTTTTCAACTTGGGGCTATTATGTAAAAGTGCTATAACAAATATCTTTAGGCAAGCCTCTTCCTGCTGGGGTGCATGTATATCTGTCAAGAAAAGATTTGCTAGGTCACAACATTTGTATTGTTCGGCTATAATAGGTAATTTAGTTTTTCCAATATGGTTCTGCTAGAACTGTGAGAGTGTCTCCATCACTTTATACTTGGCACTGTCATTCTTTTTCAGCATACCCATTCTTGAGAAGAATCTCACTGAAGTGTCTCACTGTGGTTGGTATTTGTAGTTCCATGATGTGAATGACACATCATGGTTGAGCACATTTCTAAACATTTACTGGCCAAGTTCATATTATCCTTCGTGAAGTGGCTTTTCACATCTCTTGCCATTGTCTCTTGTTTTTAACTTACGTTGTCTCTTCTTTTTATGAATACGTACAGATTCCTTATACATTCTGTATAAAAGCCCATTGTCCGTTGTAGGAACAGCAATTGCCCTTTCCCACGGTGTAGCTTATCTTCTTGCACTCTCAATCAGGTTTTTTGGAAGAACAAAAGTTTTAATTTCAATGCAGTTGAATTTACTATGCTTTCCCCTGATATTAGTAGTTTTATATCTAAGTAAGAAATCTTCCATGTTTAAAAGTTATGAAGATGTTCTCCAATATTATCCTTTAAAAGCTCTACAGTTTTCCTTTCACAACTAGATTTAAATGTATCTGGAATTGATTTTGTATGTGGTATAGAGTTTGAATTTCATTTTGCTACATAAAAATATCAAATTCTCAACATTATTTACTGAAAAGACCATCTTTTCTTCACCATTCTGAAATGCCACCATTTGTCATGAATTAAATATAGATTAGCATTTTGCTGTAGCTTATAGTCTCTTGATACTAATATAGTAGTACTGAAATATACATGCCCAATTTACTGCTGCTTTAAACATATGTTTTCAAGGAGCTCTTGTATTCATTAGCCATTAAATTTTTCTCTTACTAGGCAGTAAGGCATGAGGCCTTGGCATGAGCAATGAGTTATATTGATTCATCTGATTATATTATGTCTACAAAAATTTAATTGGACTATCGTATAGGTAGCATGCCAATACAATTAAGAAATAAAAGTGCATGTACACATTATTTGCTTGCTTACACATTCATCTGTGTTTTCCTTTGAGGATATAAACCGCAGAGGGTATGTACTTTGTCTTATTTACCACTCTATTCCCAATACCCTTTAAGCACTCAATAAATATATTTTTAATTGACAAATAGAGGAAAATAAAAAGCCCATATAACTTCTATAGTGTTTAAGAGTCCACAGCCAAAAGTTAAAGAAAAAATTTTAAAAGGTGTATATTGATAATTCTTTCCATAAGCTAGCAAGGACCTGCGATGTTCCGCAATAGTAAAGATGGCTGGCAGCAAAGTATCCACTAAGGGAGACGATCCAACCCCATCCTTCTTTTCTTACTGCCACTGCATTATTTCCAACTCTCATCTTTTCTTCTGGATCATTGCATTTTTCTCCAAATAGCCTCCATACCTTTGATCTTGTTTCTCTCTGATTTATCTTCCAGACTTCTGCCAAGTCATTTTCTATTACACAGATAGGATCAAGTTATTTACTTGGAACATCAACATGAAAGCAATGGAAATATTCTCCAAATCCTCTATAGAACTGGCATTTAAAGCCCTCATAAACAGGGCAGGAACATGACTGATAGGAAGTATTCAGTACATACTTGCTAAAAAAATGATCTCAACTCACCTACCCAGGATGACTTCATTATCCCAACTACTTCAATGACAAGACAGCTCCCTCTTCTCTAAACAGTTTATGCCTTTCAATCCTGTTGTTGCCTTTCATGCCCAGTATTTCTCTGTACAGTACTCAGTCTTCAACAATACTTATGTGATTCATTGGTCATCTTCAGATCCAGAGGAGATGAACTAATGCTATGATTTATTTGAACTCTCTTTGGACTATTTGAACTCTTTGGACTATTTGAACTCTCTTTGGAGTATTTATCTCATATCATTATTACACATTTCATATTATTTGTTCAACATTCCTTCCATTATATTTCCAAGCTATTTCAGAATTTTTATCTTCAAATTACTAGCTTGATTAGAATTTATATCTCTACCTCTGTTATACATTTGCACATAATTTGTTAATCATATATTCATGTTTGATATTTAATGAATGGTTGTTGAATAAAAAATTAAAGGATGCTCTTACACAGGTATCGTCATAATCATTCAGGGAGGATAGCCCCTGACAATTATACTAGTTTTGTCAAAAACTATAAAATGTTGGTAATAAAACTTCAGTTGACACCATGTATGAAATTGTTAGAAGATTACCAGCTTTGAGATTCCCAAATTTAAAAATCTGAAACATATAATGGAGAAAACTGATGATAGAAAAAGTTAGGGTTTGGAGAAAATCTTTCCCAGTAACTTTGTCTTTGTCTGGTCTGGAACGACTGTCACTTGTTAGTGCTGTGAGTAGGATCCCAGGTCCCCATTGCTGCAGGATTGTACGTCGAGATCCGTGGCCTCAGCTGTATGATTTTTGTCCCTGCTGCCATTCCAAAATGGGGGCGAATATTGACAAGATGAGAGATTTTGCCTTCACAGCTTTGTGCCAGTGTAAACAAATCGCAAAGAACGATCACTCTTTCAAGAGTTGTTATTTTTCTAACTCACCTTTAAACTTCAAGCATTAAATGTCACTGCTCATCTCAGTGAACATCCTATCAAGCCTCACCAAATCAACATGGGCAACTAAAGATCTTTCAACATTCGTGTATTTAACAACCATCTTAAATCAATCTTAGCTCTCCAGACAAAAGTCGGACAGAAAATGATCCTGAATCAGACCAAAACAATACAAATATAGAAAACCAGCTCTTTTCCACTTCTGCACTATAAAACTGGCTTCCAGAAACAGCCACTTCAGTTTGGCATCATGGAAACAAGGACTTAATGGCATCGTGTGGGACAACCCATCGCTCCAGGGGCCCTTCCTCATATCTAGGCCCTTTCCTCCAGAACGTACGTCAAGCACAGGCCCAGAGTCATGCGTACGTTGGGAATCGAGGCAGGACCTAAACTCAGAGTTAGAACTGATGCAGAGACAGTCCAAGCAATTTTTATCAGATGGATCTAATTTACCTGTTAATATCTCCAGTAGAACGATATAATTACGCTTATAGCAACCCCTAATACATTTGAAGGACGGTAATAGCAAGACATTCTTTTATTTTACACCAACATTTGTCTCCACTTACCTCCACTTGTTTGTCTCTGTGTTCATGCATATGGGCCCAGCGGCCCGATTATCTTGAGAGCTGCACTCACCCACCTAAGTCTGGGTCATGGCCTCATTCACTAGCAGTCGCTTACTAAAGGTTACTGGTGAAGACATGAGTAGATGAACAAATATGTGAATTTAAAGACCTTCCGTCTCTTGGTTGATTACTCTACTCCAACAAAGCCCAGAGATGTTGTACGTCTGAGCACAAAGCAAGTCAAGGTCTTTAATTTTCAACACAGACCCGATTAAACAAGCATCTTTGTCTACTTTGTTCTCTAATGCGTCCCAAGTATCTAAAACAGTGCCACATGTATCGCAGTTACTCAGTAAATCCTTTACATGAATAAATAACAAAATGCCATCTTTGTCCCTATGTCTATTCTTTGTTTTCTACTAGCACAATATAACTAAACTCTCAGTACTTTGCAGATAGTTTAATCTCAAAATTTATGTTAGATGCATTTGAGATAATTTATATTTAAAAGCCAAAGGACATGCCAAGTATTTATTCATCCTCTGTGATCTCTCACTTCTATCCCTGTGTAAGCTGAGCAGCAGAAAGCCACTAGACTACATTATTTTTACACCCCATATAAATGTCTTTTTATAACAATAATTAACACAATACCATCTGTTTCTATGTAGATTTGAAATATGAAATAGTCATAGGAAAAAACGTGTTTAAATCTTGTACAAAATTGCTTTTGAAGAGATTTTCAATTAAGTTGCTCATTGTAAACAAACTCACAAAATAAATTTATCTTAGAATAATGTGACTTGCGTAAAAAATGGTATGCTTTGTTTATCAGACAGTATAAGCTGTAAAAGCCATTATATTTTGTTTTGCTTCTTTGCTAAGCTGCCAAAAATCTCAGGGCACAAGTCAATGTTTAATTGCAAAAATGATTTTGATTTTAAGTATAATTTCTGGAATAAATACCCACATTGTGTCTCAAATACAGAATTCTTGATCATTTACTCTCATTTTAAAGATCTGATAGAACATGAGTCCCCATCGCTAATCGCAGTAAATTTGTTTCTTAAAGGAGATAATGTCCATCTGTCGCTGATTAAATGCCTTTCAGTGAGTGTGAGGCCCCACAACCTCACCAGGAAGGCCGCCGTCCCTCTGTGCTGCATTCTCTCCCCACTGCTTTGGGTTTCACCTTAGGAAATGTTTTTCCTCACATGGCTTTGTTGCACCCTCTCTTCCGATAAACTAGCAAATGAACTAATCCACAGTAGTGTTACTGGCTCACTTAGCCAAGTCCCAAGTCCATTTCCCCACATCCAAATGATTATTTCATATTTTCTGTGTCTTATAGGACCCACAAGCACATCATACGTATTTCTTATCATCATTAGTGATCTTGCTTCTTATTTCACTCAGGAAATGAAGGCCCTTGAAAAGAACTACAGCCTTCCACCATCAAACCCAGACACCTCCCTGTACTGCACACTCACTCCCTTCCCTCCTTCCCTCCTGCTAAGGTATTAACTGCCCTCCCCTCATCTAAGATCCCCACTTAGATGGCTTAGACCTCATTCTCCTTGTTTACTCAGAACTTTCTCTCTGCCACTGTTACCTTCACCTCACACATCGCCATCTTCCTTTCTCTTTCTCTCCTAAATGTTTCCCTCCATGAAGGCTGAAACATCTCCTGTGTCATATATATTTAAACCCTTTGTAGCTCCCTTTCAGTCCTCCTGCTCCAAATCTAATTCTTCTTCTAGAAAAACTCCTTAAGTCTACACTTGCTTTCTCTACCTTTTAACCTTCCGTTCTTTCCTAAACATCCTTAATCAGACTTTTCTCCCAACCATTCCCCACTGATGGCCCGATTTTTCTAGATCTCTTATCTGTACACAACATACATGAAACTCAAAGGGCATGACCACTTCTACTTTTCCTTTATTTTTCATCAGTATATATTTGTCATACACAGTGATCACATTCATCACAGGGTATTCGTACTTGTACATAATATATCTTATTTTTGTCTCCATTTCCCTCCCTGCCCTTTAACCCCTCCTCCCTTCCCCATTTACGAAAGCTTTCTTTCCATTTTTTCCTTCTATTCTGTTTTTTTTCCTTTTCCCTTCCTTCCCTTCCCTCCCCCCTTCCTTGTTCTTCTTCTCATTTGAACATTTTCTTCTTGCCCTGCCATAAAGAAGGATAAACTTGAGACATTTTTAGATACATGGATGCACCTTGAGACCTTACTTTTAAGTGAAATAAATCAGCCATGTTTGTTTAAATATCACATTGTTTCTCTTGTGGGGGAAACCAAAAGCATAAATAAGGAACAAAATGGATGATATATATTAGGAAGTAAGAAAAAAATGTTCACTTCTCTTTAAAAACAAGTTAGTTTTCTTTTTCTTTTAATGTACATATGTCAACTCCCTGTGATAAATGTAATCATTATGTACTGCAAACTTGTACGAATAAAAAAGAGAAAAGGCCTAAACTTCTATGGCTTGAGAAAGACAATCCTTCTATTTAAGCAGCTGTTAATAGTGTTAAATAAAAAGTGAAACAGAGGAAAAAGCAAGTTAGTCACTTGGTTTTAGGGAGGCTGCACTCTTTTGATGTGACCTTATCTCATTAACCATTCCTTCTCCACCACCTCTTCTGATGCTTCTTTCTTTTCTCAACCACAAATGTTGCTGTGCCCCTAGTCTCAGCTCCAGACTGCTATTATCTTCTATTAACATCCCATCCTCAAAGATCTCATCCTGTCCACTGGCTTTAAATACTATCTATATATGGTAACTAAAAACTTTTATATCTGAGTTGCTCCCCTAAACTTCATTTTTTTGCCTTTCCAAGCCAGTATCTCTTCTTGAGCATCTAACACATATGTCAGGTTTAGTGTATCCAGCCAAACTCTTGCTGTCCCTCCCCAAAGAAGCTCACTAATCTCTCATCTCAGTAGGTGACAACTCTTCCTCTATTCGCTAAGTAAAAAAACTTTAGAATCATCTTTCACTTCTCTCTTTCTTCCATTCCCTATATAAAACATATCAGCAAGTATTGTTATCTGTCTTCAGAATACCTTCTGGATCCAACCACTCTCTCCCCACCTCCACCTCTACAATCCTAGTTTCATAAACATTATTACTTGCCTCTGTCACTACGCTAACCACCTGGCTGGTCTCCCTGCTTTACTTTTGCTCCCCAAAAGAGCATGCTCCACACAGTAGCCAATGACATCCCTTTATAGTGTAGACTATAGACTGTCGCACTCCTGCACTCAGCCTTCTAGTGGCTACTCACTATTTCTGGAGTAAGACTTCATTACTCCCTAAACATTCTTTCATGATCTAGTGCCTGCATACTATGCTGGCTCATTGCCTAAATCCCCCACCCCCACTCCGCTCACGGCCACATGACCCGCTCTAGCCTGGTAATAATCACACAACCAACACCATTTGTCCTCTGCCTGTGGCAGTCACTGCCCTCAGGTCTCTGTTCAAATGTCACCTCTTTCAAGAGAGCCTTCCTGGCTGGTGTCTCCAAGCTGGTCCACCAGTAATTCTCTCTATTCCTACTTAGTGAAAATTTTAACTATTGAAATTATGTGCTCATTCATTGGTTGTATTTTGGAAGAACCAAACAAGCCATGAACTCATGAAGCCAGCTGCAAAAAAGACCTCAAAGTACCCAAGATAAATACTATTTAAGTATAAAATTATCCAACAATGAAATTTGGATGCTTTTTCTTAGCTCCTATTCTCCTTGACTTTCATCCCTACTTGGTGACAGGAGCAGTGAATCCGTGTTGAGAAAAGCTTGCTTGCCACATTGGACTGCCCTTAGCACCCAATTGCTCTTCTCCAGGACCTTCCTGGCAGACACTGATAGACACCTCCCAATACCTGCTCTTCTCCCTTCCTTCCTTAGTAATGAAACCCCTAATCTTTAATTGATCTCTCAGATCTCCTATTAAAACATAGCCAAGACTTATTTACCAGCCTCTCCTGAAACCTGCAAACTGAATTTTGTTCAACAATAGGTAAGTGAACATATTCTGTGAAACTTTCTGAAAAACTTCTTAGATTGTTCCCAGGGAATGCACATGTGATGGCCAGAATTGTAGCAGCCATTTTAGACCATAAAGACAAATGAGGGACACATCCTAGCAATAAGGAGTTGTGAAGCCAAAGGTACTGACTCACCGCTCTGTGGAACCTGTATATTAGGCCTGAATTGCTAATCACAACATTTCTGTGGCTTGACAGAGGCATAATCTTCTCTTCTATTTAAGCAACTGTTTTGAGTTTTTCCCCAACTGAGTCAACTCTCAGTACACTGAAGGCATTTGGCACTTGTCTTCAGCAGGAGCTGACTCTTCACTTGCTTGGCCATCCCTGTAGGCTCTCTGAGTTCTAGTTCTGTGTGGCATGAGTCCATTGACCAGAACTTTTTTCTTTTTTTTTTTCATTGACCAGAAATGTCAACATGCAACTCACAATCTTCACCCTCAACAATTCTTTAGATAACACCAAAATGCCCATAAGAACAACATACTAGACAGTAAGCCCGGCCATATTTGGACTTATATAGTTCAAATAAATATATGCTTAAGATCGTAGAAATATGAAATGCTTTGAGGGATTGTAGGTGAACAATTCATGATTGGAGATGGTTCTCTTGTATCCAGAAAGAGCTTACGGTCATCAGAATTGGAAGAAAGTGTGGTTTCAGAAACAGCAAAGTCTATGCCACACTGAAGCCATATTAAGCTGAGAGATTCTGATGTTTACTCTTCATAAGCCAACATTGAAACAGGATTTGTGTAGCAGAGCAATGAAGATTAAAAGGGACCATTACGAGTAACAGAGCTACTATGAACTATTGGCTTCACACACAAATGCTCACAAACAAAGTTGGAAAACATGCTTAAAATTACTGCTGGCTCAAAGCCCAGATGATTTACAGTCCAATAATCCAATTTGTAAAGTTGTTTCAGGTTTTGCAGGGTAGTAGAGGAAGTGGGTTCCTTGCTCAACCTTCATCCTTCTTCTGGGACACTATCACATCTACCACTATCAAGCCCCTAACACGTAAAATGATTGCCCCCACCATTGTTAGGATATGGTTTGAGTGTGTGTCCCAGGTTCTTGCACTGGCAACTTAGTCTTTGGTGTGGGGACATTGAAATATATAAATGAGTTCTAGCAGGAGATCATTAGTGGCCCCTCCCGACTCTGGATTTGTCTCTGTCCATGGGCTATCTCTCGCTCTCTCTTACATGTGCTCACACCATCACGATGCCCTCTGTCTGAGATTCTTGCCACAGCTAAGTCAGTGCCGGTACCATGGCCTTAAATTCTCCAGAACTGTGAGCTAAATAAACCTTTTCTTTATAAAGCATCCAGCCTTAGGTATTTTATTATAGTAACATAAAACAGAGTAATACATCTCGCTACTGAAAATACCAGCGTAAAAGCAACCTTTTTCAGAATCAGGCTTCACAAGTGGCCAGAAGGTCACCAAAAGCTTGTGTCTGTTTCCTTCTCTTCATTCTCTAGCACAGACTCCTACCACTGTGCCATGTCTTCTTAGGACCAAAGTCCGCATCTCCTCAAGTCATGAACAAAAGTATCTTCACAGTTGGGTTCACAGGAAAAAACAAAGGAGATTCCTAGTTTTCCCTTTTGTTCCAGGCAGCATTTGCCATTTTTACTGTAGCCTGGAAACAACATTCCTGCCTTTGTTGCCCAGCTCAGAGTAAGGTGTTGTGGGAAAGAAAGAGTGCGTAACCAACCCTCAGGTTACTGGCTTAAGCCAACAGGGTCTTGTTAACTCTCAGACAAAAGACTCTACATACTTTCATCCTGAAGTTACAGAAAGCAGAAAGGCTGATAACAATTCCAAATAATGGCACAATCAAAGTGAAGATTAAATTGGAGATAACTGCATCAAATCCTCCAGAAACAATGCATGTAGAAGTAAGGGCAAAACTGGGGACTGACTGACTTTGAGCCCCTGTGTCTCCGATTCTTCAAGACTTGAGAGCACCAGTTTTGCACATGTCAGAAGATCATTGCCTTAGATCCACATAAGCAGAGTCATAAAACTAGTCTACAGAGTTCCTCAATCCTGAAAGACCTTTCAGACTTGTTATCTGTAGAATGTATCAACTACCCAAGGACAAAATAATAAATCCTACTAAGACTTTTCCAGAGGTCAGAATAAGGGGAACATGAATTTCAGAGCAATTTTTTTGCTACTTAGTATTTCTCAAAACGACTATAAATTATCTGGACCTCCTATTATTACTAGGCTTTCCTAGAGACTTATGAGTTCCCAACATGCCTTTTAAGTTCTTAAAGAAGAGTTAATTTGTGAAAAATAAGAAGTTAATTAGACATCTCTAAAAATATGATACCTTAAAGTGTCTCTTTGTGTTTCCATAGATTCTTGAAGTAAAAAAATAGCTAATAAAAAATACTCAACAGAAATTTTTGTTTTAGAGACTAGATCAGTTTTAATACAAAGTGAATCCCAAAGATACTTTCAACAGAAAAAATAAGAAAAAGATTTAAGTGAGTATGTTGAATTCCAGCTTATTCCTATTATTCTGTCTTAGTACCAAGATCTGTCCTACAGTTTATTGTTGTGTTGTATTGCTGTCATTCTTCCACAAACGTATAATTTATGATATTAGCTTTGGAAACAGTTGTTTCCCAGTCTAGAGACATATAAGTGATGGGAAAAATATTTTCAGAAGTAAATATAATCACTTAGCTCCAATGGCCTCTAAAAGCTAGCAGTAATTTTTGGCCCATCTGAAATATTTATACAGGAGAGCTTGGTAACATGGGAAAAAGCCATCTTTCAATAACATTAAAAAAGTATGTAAAACATTTGTGTGGAACATCTAAAGATTCTGATAAGGAAATACGAGGAGGCCTCTGTAGAGAAGTTTTGTTTGCATATCTAGAAGAGCTAGAGATGGAAAGACATGGGTAGAATGGTAGGACACTCTCCCTAGCACTAGTGGCCATCCCCACTAAGCTACTACACTTTGCCCAAGGCATTTATCTTTACATTGAATGCCAATATGAAAATAATAAATTTTCTCCTGGCAACCCAAACATCAAAAGTTTTCTTTAACAAGAGCCCCCAGAAAAACTACCTGTTGAATTACAGGTGGTCTCCCTTCAGCGACACCCTCCCTCAGTCCAAGAGTGACATAGTCGGTCCTCTGTTCTATGTGATGTTCCAGATGTGGTAAAGAGGATTTGGGGCAGTGTACCGGGCTTACAGCTAAATAATTACCTAAACTGAAAGCCACTTTAAAGCTCCACGCCTTGTCCACCAAAGGAAGTAAATTTAGCACCATATAAATGACCCCAGGGGCCCTCGCCAAGGTGGGGTTTTGTTGGCTCACTTAAGGCCCTGGGCATTCAGGGAACTTTTATAAAGTCTGCAGATTTGCTGTGCTGTCCTTTGCCCAGACTCTCATTGCACCTGACATTTCAGTAGATTTAAAAGCCTTGAGGGAGACCAAATGCTTATTCTAGTTGATATTTACTTCCCAAAAGTCAGAGCTATGTTTATGCTCTCTCACTTCTGCACACTAAATAGTAGCCTTGTGAAAAGCGATGAAATCAGATAGGAAAATATGACACTTAATCAATGCTGTGTCAGGGACCCAATAGCCCAACAGCCTAGAGCTGCTGAAACACATTTGCTTTGCTTTGCAACACACGCTGGGCCAAATGTGGGTGCCAATTCTCTGGGCAACTTTCCGGGAGTTAAAGCCAAGTCTGCACAGGTCTGACGGTGGCCTTGATCGCCAGGGATGGCTCGATGGCAGCAAGGCCTCGCCATGCGCAAGGAGCGTACATACATATTAGCTGAGGCTGTGGAATCGGGTTACCTGGGCTTTGGATCCTGGCTCCAAAACTTACAGCTGTGTGACTCTGGACAGATCACTTAACTTCTCTGAGCTTTACTTTACTGCATTCATAGAAATATCAGCACTTGTATAACTGTCACAAAGTCTGAATGAGAAAATGTTTACCCAAAATAAACACAAAAAGGTTTATGTTTTAAAAACATAGAGATGAATATAAAATATTATGTGTATTTTACCCGCTAGGCTTATAGCATCAACTAAGGAACACTAGAGGTGAAGCGATATTATTCCCCTGAACCTTTGAGGTGAACGCTACGAAAAGGAGCCTACATCTTTTATAGTGGCTCACCGAGTCTCGGAGAAACAAAACATTCTGCTTAATGGTATGTGGGTCTTAAAGTTTGTATTACCAAAAAAAATATGCATTTGTGTTTATTTTTCCAAAACAAAAAGTCTCCCCCAAGTAAATAGAAAGTGTAATACTGCATTTATTGAGATTGACGAAAGAGACCATGAATGGACACAGCTGAAATCCAGACCTTGCTATGCTGGCGATCAGTGGTCAGTGGTACTCACCCTCAATGCCGGCCTGGAGGGACCACTCCACAGTGGTTGAAAGGGCACCCACTGGGAATGAGTAAGCCAGTCTGAGTCATTTGGGAGTCATCAGCCCAACCCTGTTGTTGCACCAGTAAACTGAGGATAATCATGCCCCCCACATCTCTCAGAGACCGTGTGTGGTACCATCAGAAGTGAGAGAGTAGAGTATTAAAAACTCTGTGGCGGTTACGATACAGACTGATTGTGTAACATATCATTATACTTGTAACGAGAATTCGGAGAAAGACCTGCTCAAGACCATGTCTATCCCTAACTATGGTGTTGCCTTCCCGTTTAACCCACATCACAATAAATGTATCCGAGCACCCCTGAGTAATAGATGCTGTGGTGTTGAGGATACATCGCTCTGACAAATGGTGATAGCAAAGCAGGAAAGAGGCAAATAAGTTTTTAGGAAAGACTTCCTGAAACCAATTTTTCTTCTTGGATTGTTCTGAATGCCCGTTAACATTAATGGCCTTTAGATATGGAGCCAATGTACCTGTTAACTAGGAAAACATTATTTTAGGGAAAGCAAAAGCTGTGAAGGAACTGGATTTCTAAGACCACCTTAACAGAGCTTAAAATTTTGCATATAAGCTTCATTTAATTTTCTAATGTCTTTTGGGATTCTTTGTCATAATTAAACTGGAACTAAGGACGTGTAAGTTGGAGAGAAAAAAATAAGATCTTCTGTTTACTGGAGGAAAACTAAAGCAAACGGAATTCCTAAAGGACAACAGTATACAGAGTGAGACACGGAGAAACACTCGACAGAAGGTTTGTTCACTGAGTGTCCAGCAAGCTTCTCAGTCTCAGTGCTTGAGAACTTGTGGGGATTATGATTCTTAACTATGGAAAAGACAGCAGAAGGTAGATGACACCTGCGGTATGAAGATTCTTTGCAGGCTGGGCTGTAACTCAGTGGTAGAGCGCTCGCCTAGCATACAGAAGGCCCCGAGTTTGATCCCCGGCACCCCCTCATACCAAAAACAAATAAATGCAGTTATTGCTTTAGTCAAGTGTAATGTCTCATGTCTCTAATCGCAGCTACTCAGGAGGCCGAGGCAGGAAAATAGCAAGTTTGAGGCTAACCTGGGCAATTTAGAGAGACCCTGTCTCAGAATGAAATAAAATAATTTTTTTTAAAGGGACTGGAGATGTAGCTCAGTGGTAGAGTATTTGCCTAGTAAGCACAAGGCCCTGGCTTCAACCCCCAGTACCATACACACGCGCGCACACACACACACACATACACACACACACATGCATGTGCATACACATACATTCTTTCAGTTCTAAGAACAGCAGCTTCAAGCCAGTGTAATTACAGTTCTAATACTAAAAGGTCCAAGAGCACAATCGGCGCAGCAGGATCCAGGCTTCACGTGGCGTCACTAGGTCTCGCTCACCCTCAGCAAGCACGGTGGCCACTAACAATCCAACACACCCTTGACACCACCTCCCCCAGAAAAGGAGCACACTCCTGATGGCTCCAGCAAGAAGTTCCTGTAACAGCTTCACCTAAGCGTGACTTGGCCATGTAGCCATCCACAAAACTTACCACTCGGACAACGGTCAGTGGAGGAAATGGGAATTCTATTTGGAAAATGAGTGAAGAAATATTAGCCACAAGCCTGGCATTTATAATAACATCCAAAGACAAATATATATGAGAGTGGCTTTCTTCAGCTTAGACCTGCCTCTCTTAGTGAAATGACTCACGAGGCCCAAATCCTTGGTCACCATTACTCTGTAACTGGAAAGGAGAACTAGACATCCTTTCCCATCCCACTCTCCATGTTGGGAAAGAATAAAGGGAAGTACTTTGATAGAGGGAGCAGACTTCTTTCAGTGGAAGTCACTGGAGTTTGTTTTGTTTTCTGCACAAGGCTTGGATTTTCTCATTATAGACAATCATAATCTCATAGTTAAAGTGCATCCATGTGGGGATGGACTCAGTGAGAAGAAAAGCTTTCTGAGCAGGTGGCCTTAAAACTAGGACCTACATGATAAAAGAAGAAGGCTCACCATGACCTGGGAGAAGATTCCAGCTTGGAAACAGGATGTGTAAAGTCTGAGATGACCCTGCAGTATTGGGTGTCGGAAGGACGCCGCCCGTCCAAAGCTCTAGTCAGAGGGGACCTCACAGTGACAATGACTTACATGGTCGCTGATGATTTCACTCCTTCATTCTTGACCTGTGTCCTGCTATTCTGCCCTGCTCCCTCCACATGAGCCAGGCTTGCCTCTTTTAGTCTGCTCCAGCCTTAAGTATCTTCGGCTTGCTCTTCCTCCACCTGGAATCTCCGTTCATTGGTTCTGCCTGTCTAATGCCCTCATTTCTTCAACTCTTTGCTCACACTTCAGATTTCACCAAGTGACTGTATGTACCTAAATCTATGTTCACCATGTACCTTCACACTATCAGTGACCTTTCTCTGCTCTGTTTTCCTTGCCCACTTACCCCCGTCTAACACTGACACACACAGTAGGTGTGACTTATTGCCTCTTCCTCCAAGCGTGTGTCAAATCCTTGGCAGAAGATTTTGTTTGCTCACTTCTGCATCCCAGGTATCCAAGACTTTATCTGGAATGTGTAGTACATGTTTAAATAAACACTTTTTGAACAGAAGTGTGGAGGAAGAAGGGAAGAAAGATCTGTCTTTCTGGTGTTATTTACTTACATGGGACTATAATATATACTTTTGCCTGCAGCGCCCTATCTATCCCAAGTCCCTGCAGTCTATCATGTATTTTAGTCCCCTTTGCCCTGAATATTAGGCTTGAATATAATTGCAATAGATTGCCCAAAGAAGAGGCTAAATCCCACTGTAACAATTTTCAGGAACCGTCTCATTTATTTTACTGCTCTGGAATTGTAATGCAGAAAGCTACTTGAAGAACTAGGCCATTGACCAAGGATTGGAAATAGGTTTGATGCTGGATGTTATCAAGCTGGGGTGTTTCAACTTAATAGTATTGGCTATGTGGATTTAAAATATTTTTACTAAAAATTTTATTTTAGGATAGGCATTCCTAGCATCCTACCACTGATTCTAGCATCCGTTGAAATTTATATAAAATCTGAATACTGAAGTCCTACACTTACAAACAAGCCATAGTTGTGTTTATCCATCTTACAGCTCCATGTAGCTTCTCTCACACTCTCCTTCACTTATGGAATATACACTCCCTAGAGAAAGAAAGGCTATGTTTATCTGTCCATTCACATCAATATTTAGAAGAATAGATTTTTTCATTACTATAAGATTTTAAACTGTGATTAATCTTTATAACACTTTATCCAAACTTTCTTGAGGAGGCGAAAAAAAATCCTACAGACTTTAGGGGGCTGGGGGTAGCCTAAAGTATGTTTACAAAAGCTTACTGCTGCATATATGTTTATCATGCATTGGAAGGGGAGGCCGGAAAACAGATTCCCATGATCCTTAAGCTCCAGAATAAGATGTAGGAACATGGGCCTCCTTTGTCCTTAAATTGGAAACATCTGTGTTGTCCAAATTCTCACTTTTTCCCATCGTCATGGGGGCAGCTCCTGAAACACTGGGGTCTTTTAAAAGAATATTGGACTGTTTGAAACAATAACACAGGATATCCTGAATTTCTCTCAACTATTTTTGACTCTTTGGGGTTATGGGGCTACTTTTCCATTATTGGTGGCCCCAAACATTTTGATTATAGAAATTGAAACAATATATGAAAACCATATTTTGTTCAAAATACAACACATTAATTATTATTTTGTGTACTTTTAAGAAAAAAATGATCCTAAATAACTATGCACAAATGTTTATTGTATATTTTATGTATGTATGTGAAATAAAATGTGAGTGAGATTAATTCAGTAAGGTATTCCTAAAACTTCTTCCTATTCAGGATTCAACTCTTTGAATAGATTTTCAACTTGAAGTGTTGTTAATGTAATACTCTTGAAGAGTTTTCCAGTATTATCTGTAGATATTCTGCCAATTCTCTGACACTCATTCTGCAAGCATCGATTATGGGTACTTTCATCATCTTACCAGACTACCAACTAGAACTTTTCACTTCACAGCTAGTATTTGGGTCCTTTGTCAAATAGTCTATGCAATGGTTTGTTGATGGTAGTATCTATGAAACACAGTGGTTTTTTTTTCACTCCATTAGGGATCATAAACAAGTTTGTTCACATGCAAGCGTGAAAACTACGTCTCTTGGTTGCCAACACTTTTAAGATACTACAAACGGTAAGATGAAGATGAGTGCTGATTTCAAAGACAATAAAACATGTTTTTAAAAAGCGTATCTTTGAATTGATGAGATACAGTTATTGTCTTATCACTCTGTACTATGCTAACTATGGCAAGAGGGAAATAAAATAACCCAGAACAATGCCAGCCCCCTCTCCTCTCTATTGGTTTGAAACAGAAATCAGTCTTCTGGGAGAAAAATAATGAATTTTAAACTTCAAATAAAGTAATCATAAATTATAATCTGGAGAATATTAGTCTAAGGATATCACATTTCTAGTTAAAGTAACCTAGCATGGCCATATTCTCACAAGTGCACATTTCATTTTACAGAAACACATGAATGCTTTGGAATCTGCTTTCCCAACATTGCAGGTTTAGAAACACTTGCATTCATTTTTTGAGCCACCCAGTACTGATGAAAATCATGTGAAGATAAATAAGCAGTATTATTACCAAATAATATCAATTTGAGCCTATTAAGTTTCCACTAACCAAACTGCCTTCAGTACAGCAAATAAAGATGAATTTCAGTTGCAGCTCAGATTTCTCAGCATTTCAAATCCACTTTAGATGTAGGTGGGAAAACATCTCAAATAACTTTAAAGACCTATTATATTTCTTCATAATACTCTGTAGAAGGTTAAGATTATATTTTGCAGGACTAAAATTCAGCCTGTTTTTCTGCTAGTGATGCTTTAGGAGATGAGAACTGACATGTTTATCACAATCCTTGACCTTGACTGGAATGGCAAATGGAATTTTGGTGCGGGGTGACATACTACTCAAGCGGAAAAATTTCCTGGAGCTCTGTCATGGTGTGCCACTTTTTGTAGTCTTGAAAACAAGTGGAAAATATTTACCACCCCATAACTTTTAGTAGCTTGTCTTTTTTAAAGGTGTAGGCACAAAGCAAAAGAAACAAAACCCATATTCCCTTCTACTCAACCTGGCACAAAATGTACTGGTGTTTGCATGAGCAATAATCAAGGATTTCCTCCCTCAGACATGTTGTAAATTAAGGATAGAACCAAGTACCAGACAAAACAACCATCCTGCATGAGTTCGGGGGAGTATTCTGGCTATAGGAGGCTGATACTTGTTTTCAAATCTCTACAAACATCTTATATTTTCTTGTAAATCTCTTGACACCCTCTTAGTGAATTAAAAATAGTTTCATTTGCTTATGGTATTTGTTATTTATTGGCATGACTTATCTTACTATAAACCATAATAAGATGTCTTAACCAAAATAAATAATGAATAGCAGAACTGCACAAAAAATAAAATTTTGGGGGGTAGTAGTAATTATGTGGGCTAATAAACTCACAAATACCTTCATGTACAGACTATTTCATAGTTAGAGGGCACAATATTTATTAGATTCTGAAAATTCTGTGCTGTACTTTGCTTTTTCCTATGGATAAGTATTTTTAAAATCCCTTGAACTTCAGAAGCCTAGAGCAAAACTCAGCTAAGCTTGGTCATGTCCTTTAAGTTGAAATGACTTCAAAGATCCCATTGTCTACTCTTCTTTTACAGATAAAGAAACTGAAGAGGCTGAATGTGGAATGAGATGCTGTGGTTGGAGAACTGAAGCCAAATTCAGGTTCCTCGCACTAGCTCTCACACTAACACTCTTGCCCCTTCACCACATTTAATATGTGACCAAAAAGATTTAGAAATGTAGACATTGCTGAAGGTTTCAATTTCCTTAAAGGCCTCACCTAGAAAAATTCTAGAAATGAAACTCTGATGGCTTTGAATTTTCTTTGCTCTAAACACTGAGAGTCAATGCATCTGAATCAAATTATTCCTAACAAACAATTGACATCCATTCAGGACTCACTAGCAGCCCCAGAGCTCATTACTGACATTAATTAGCCGGCCTACACAATATCCCTGCAAGGTAAGTTGAGCAGATGAGGCATCCAGCGGCACATTTTATGTGCTTGTTTTCTGGTACTCTAGCTACTAAAACTCAGAAATGTGCCCCAAATCCATTCATTTCTAGGACAATGATAGGACCGTAAGAGTACAATGTTCAGATCTGGTTTTTAGTTTTACCCTGATGTCACGGTGATTCGCCACAAGTAACTTTAAGCTTGCACTTCCATCACATTCATTGCCTACAGCTGGCCACCCAACCTCTACAGACTTCCATCACTGTGTAGGGGCGGGGGACACAGTGGAGGGTCAGCCTGGCGGGAACCAGACAAACAGGGTGCTGGCTGCCTGGAACTTCCCATGGAACCCTGCGTCCACCATTTGTCAGACTTTCCTGGGCCCTAACCTACAGATGAAAGAGATACCCACAACATCTGGGTAAAGGAGATACCCATTTTCTGGCTGGGTTTCCCCCAAAATAAGACCCAGCCAGAAACTCATCAGCCTTGAAAACTAGAGGTCAAAAATGCCCACCCCAGTCTATCCGTGCCTTACCTGCCTTACAGAGTAGCCACCGAGCAAGAAAATAGTGATGGCAGGTCCAGCAACTTAGCCACTCGGCCAGACTCTGTCTCAAAGGGGGGGCGGGGGTGAGGATGCAGCTCAGTCCAAATGCCCTGGGTTCAATCCCTAGCACCACTGCCACCAAAAAACAAAGCTACTTTCACAAGCACCATCAATACTTCTGAATCTCTCATGCAGTGCTGTGGGGAAATTGAGGCAAAGTATATCTTCTGCTTTACCTTTGTCCATGTAGCCTATTCATGGACCACAAATAACAACCTAACTTTGGAAAGATCCAATAATGCCTATGTTATATTTCCTTATTTCTAATCCTCTGTGCCTCTGCAAGTGATGGCTTATATCTATACAGTCTTTCAATAACTTTCAGAAATTGATACCATGATACTCAATATTTTCTCTCCTTAAATAGGCTTACAATTTTCTCACGAAGGCCAATAACCCCTTTCAGTAACTCATCAAAAATTTTAATACCCATCTCTGAAGTTTTGGGGAAAACCTAGCCATCCGGTCACCAGATCCTGCAGATTTTCCAGGTATGTATTCTGCAAAAGGTTCACTCCTGCTTATAATTTGTCCTTTCTTCAAAGCCGAATCAGTACCCAGCCAATAATTCATCTCTGATCTTTCTGTAGAGAATAAAGTAAAAGAAAAAAAAATTAAGCGACTCTATCTTTAAATCACCTTCTATAATTAGGTTTCTCTTCCTCAATGGGAGGGATGAAAATTTTTATTTCATTATTCTCGGCTATTTAATAGTGTACATTACTCTGTGAGTTTTCAAGATCCCTTACCAAATGACCTCTTGTGTAAGTGAGGACTCTTAAAATAGCACAATTTCCTTGACCCATGAAAGACGTCGAATATATATTTCCCAATGTACTTTCTTGAATAATATTTCTCCAAAGTCTTTTGGCTTTTCTAATATAATGAGGAAAAATGTAACGAGAATAAAGGAATGAAAAGAAGGAGGGGAAAGAAAGGAAGAAGGAAACGAGGAAGGAAGGGAGGAAGGAAGGAAGGAAAGAAGGAAGGAAGGAAGGAGGAGGGAGGGAGCAGAAAGAAGGGAGGAAAAGACAGAAAATATAGAAAGGAAAAAGAAAGAAATATATTTCTAAACCCACATTAATTATTTTAGAAGCAAGGATTAGGGGAGAAATCTAGGGTAAAATATTCTAGCAGAAAAATAAATACAGAGTGACAAATTATTGGTAAATTCTGCTGGAGATACTCATTTACCCCTCTGACTTTAAACAGGGCTAACTAATAGCTATCAGTTTTTAAAGTTTCTTATAAAATATGAGTCCATAGAACATTGTAATAATAGACAATGTATTATAGGAGCCACTAAATAGAGAATCTAGATTCTAACTGCAGCTTCTAGTATGCACAAAGCTTTTCTGTGAAGAAACATAATGTTGCAGCCTCCTAAATCAACATTTCTGCAAAATATAAGGACATAAATTTGGAGACAGACACTGACACATTGTTTCATGTGCACAAAATGTTAATTTGTAAACTGTCACACAATTGATTTTTCTCCATTTTGAAGGAGAAAACATAGCACGAAAAGAAATCCTTTAAAAAATAATAGCAATAGCTAATGCTAAATGGGTGGCTACCATGTACCAAGCAATGGGCCAATGGCTTTACATGCACTTTACAATTCACTGTCACAATGACCTTATGAGTACAGCACAGTTTTAATCTTATACTATAGACACAGGAAATGAGGCTTAGTGGAGACATTGAGCAACTTGACCAAGATCAAATATTAAGCTGATTATGGGACCATCCCAGGCTGCCTGGCTTCAGTTTCCCTAATGGTAACCAGTTTGTTAAATAAGATCTGCAGACAAGAGCCACAAGTCTTATATTTCAAATACCTTTGTGCGAGGTACTTACTTCTCTGCATTTCTTTCAAGTAGGAAACATAAATAAGTCTTCCTGTAGAGAATCACAGTCAATGACAGAGAAAAATACTTGTTTGTAAGGAACTTGTATGAATTTGTCTAAAAATTACTCATCAAAGCAAAAACCTAAGGCCATTATGTTTGAAGTTCACCTTTCCATTAAAAAACTAAAATGTTCTCTAAGACAAATTTAGAATTCCTAGAACTGCCTGACCTTTAATATTCATGTCATAAGTATACTTCAGGGTAATTATTATATTATCATTGCTATATCTCCATTATTCATCTTTCTCTGATCATTAATCAGGCAAACATCCTGTAAACAGCTAAATTTATACGGAAATATAAATAGGATGGAGTTCATTTTAGTCACCAAAATATCAAGATCCATGGGGAAAAACTTACGTTACCAAAAACAGTAGCTCGTCAGCAGCCTTTCACAATCAGTATCATTCTATCTCAAATAATTTCTTTTCTTACAGACCATGAAGTTAAGAGCTTGAAAAGAAAGACAAAGAATTCAAAACGACAGTGAACCGCTTCATGATATTCAACAATCAGGAACTTTTGAGATGAAATGTGAAAAGTAAAAGTTCAGCCAATAATAATCACTTACTGTTTGCTTTTCTTTATGTTTAGTATTTGCCGCATGCTAAATCCTTTACACAGATCATGTCTTAGTTTGAGTTCCTCAGAAGAAGAGTCTACAATCACGATTCAAAGATGAGTGATCCATTTGTAAAGTGTGGGGAAAAGGGAAAGAGGGTAAAGACATGAAACAGGAAGCGACGACAGGCGATAAAGTGTGCATTTTGGGGCCAGTTACCCCAGTAGAAGAATGGTGCTGAATCCCACATAAAACACCCGCCTACTAGTTATCCCATCAGAGACACAAGGGAGCTGGAGTATTTATGTACTAGCGCCCTTCAGTCACTGTCTGGGCGATGGTCCTGGACATCGGTTGCCCAGCACCTCAGAGCCGCAGCTTTCCACGGCTTCAGAGAACGTCTGAGGCAAAGAGATCTGCACGGCGACCCCCAGAAGTGGACCTGCAGGCACAAACCAGGGAGACCCAAGAGCTTTGGTTGCACACACCACATCTGCTGCAGGTGACCTCATTCAACTTCTTATGAAATCCCCGTCACTCTGAGTTACTATTATCCCATTGTACTGATCAGGATTTTGAGGCTCAGTGACATTGAGAAACTGGCCTGCAGCCACACACGAGTGTGAGGCCAGAGCTTCTTTCAAAGAAGCCAGTGAATCCAGAGCCTACAAGCATGTATATTACCCTGTACTCTTTCCCAAGAGTAACCATCTGAAGTCCCACGGACTCCCCAAAGAAAAGACACACTTATTTTTTGTTTTCACTAGCTATGAAGATCTGGTAGAGGTTCACTGTCAACACTTCCTATAATGAAAATCCGGCTTGGTTTTTAATCTCTAGCATAATTTTCCAGGATTTGTAAGTATAGAATAGTTGAATGAACAGAACAGATGGGTGAATGAATGAATATAAGGTAAGTCATAACTATACGTGATGTGTAGTCATCCATATTTCCAAAGAACCTTCCAAACTTCCGGCTTAAAATGTGGTCTCGAGTTCCTCAAGCACCCACGTTTTGCTGACTCATCTTCCCATTTACAGGCCTCCGTGAGGGGGCTCTAGGGGTGTTAGGAGCCTCAACGAAATGCAGCGACAGCCCAGGAGACACTTCTGGGCTTCCTTCTCTCCATCCCTTCTCTGCCAACTACTCCGCGCCTGCCAGGCACCCAAGCAGGTCCAGTGAGCCCAACAGGCACCACTGACGAGCAGACCCCATACAGCAGCATGCTCTCAGGTGCCTGCTCGGCATATTTATTCACACTTTTCTCTTTCCCCGGCACCATAGACAGATCCTGGGTCCTGGAGAGAGAATACAGTTGTGGGCTGCGGGCAAGAATCCAGGCAGGTACGGTGATGAGCGAAGACCCCTCCCACCAGGGCTGCGAGACTTTCCTCAATAGGACACCTCTCCCTGGGGCCTTCCTACACTTCCAAATTTGGGGATGCCTGGTGTGGTGGACTTTTTATTGTAGTCAGCGTGCATCAGAACACCCAGCTGGACTGAGTTAGCGTGGTTCTGAGCATAGAGGATCCACCTGAGGACTGTTGCCGACACAACATAGAGAACGGGGGGTGGAGGCAGAAGATAGTAGTGGGCTGTTTCCCAGGAGAAGCTCTGCTGTGGCTGGTTCTCCTGAAGGGGACTCGGCTGTCATCAAAGAAGGAGCTCAGGGCCTTGCTGTTGCTGAGGATGGCTGCTTTTGCTTCAGGGGAGCTCCGGTTGTCATCTCTGCTGTGAGCATCTTATCCTGGTTCCAGTGAAGATTTCTTCAGCCATTGTCTGCAGACACAGACATACACAGGACAGTGCTGTGGGCTCCAGCCCTTGATTGGATCTTTCAGGTCTCCGGTGCACAGATAGACGTTCGGCATTCTTCTTGCATTTGGCTTATGGGTGACTATTGTAACTTACAAATGTCCTGTATTAAATCTGCTCTCTTTAAACCATTGACTCTGGAAAGGTAACTAATACACCTGGTCAGCCACTTCACCCCTGTCCAGCCACAGTGTTGCAGTGATGTGCCAGCTGTATCCCCTGGTGTCTCCATCTATGCATATGATTAACATTTCATGCATGATTTACATATGCAACATTGTATATAAAGTTAAGAGAATAATCTAGTAATATTATTGCTGGCTGATATTTCCCTAGTCAGTCTCTAACCTTCTAACTTGTCCTTCCCTGCATCTTCAAAATACTCAGCACATGAGCATTACAAAATAAATTTTAAATTTAAAAATCTAGTTTCAGAATTTTCCTATGACCCATATTATGGGGTCTGGAAAACTCAGACAATTTACTTTCCTGACTTACTAGTGCAATACCAGTAATGAAAGATACAAGAGGGACAATGTTTTAGCCAAAGGAATGAGTCTCTGATGATGAACTTTCAGGGCTTGAGGCAAATAGATGGGAGTGAGTATGGGGGGCATAAGAACTTCCCCCAACATTTTTCAAATACTGTTATGTAACCAAACTCCTACTATAAAGTAAATTTTAACATGAATAGAGAGTCCTGACTATAATGTTGATCTTTTCAAGTAAAATGACTATGTGCTTTTTTGAGTGATGATCTTTAAGTGAAAAAATTAAAGAACATTTGTAAAAAGTTTCAGATTTCAAAAAGATTAATCTCCCATAAAATACGTACAGATGGGAAAGTACATAAATACAATTACATTTAGCTTTTCCTCCATCTATGCGGGGAGGGAACAGTAAAAATCACAAACTAAGTCAAACACAAATGCTATTTTTTAAATGTTAATTCGATTCCTATTGATGAGATATTAATATGTGTATCAAAATTGTATGGCTCAATATTGCCAGAAAAGTAGAGTTTCAATTTGTGGTTTCAGTTTGATCCAGAAATACACAGAAATATCCAGAAATACACACAAGAAATATACAGCTAAGACAATCAAAATTTTTAAAAAGAAATCTCGGTTATCTATAGGGGTCTTGTGATGGCTTCTGGACAGACAAGGATTGTGATGAAATTCTCATCACCTGTGCATACTTATCAAACTCTGTGGTTTAGGAGAAAGTTCTGGAGGGCAAAAAGACACATTCAGACTTCATCGGCTCTAAACTGAAAAGCAATTCCAAGTACCAAGACTGAGTGTGCAAGCTGTAGCTATATTTTAGCTAACTGATATTAGTTATATTCTCCTTTTTGTGTATGAAAAACTACTTGATATAATAAAAATCTATGTTTACCTAAATCTAAAACCAGCCTTTTAGTATATTCAAATCTTTAAAATCTAAATGATAGCACATCATCATAGTGTAATTAGATGCTTTCTCCTTTCCAAATGGTTCCTAAAGTAGTGGTGCATTACACATTCAATGGCACTTTGGCTTGTGAATGGAGAAAGGACTGTGTGACCCGGAAGTACTAGAGGTCTACAAAAAGGAAGCAATATAAAATATGACAGGAAAAGTTACCTCACTCACAGGCACAGTTCACATGCTTTATTTAAAAGCTCCACTGGGACCCATGTAGCATTTCCATTGTTTCTTTTTCCTCCATTCTTTCCATCTCCCTGAGGAAGAAGGGCTTTTCTGGGCATGTTAGAGAGTAGTGACTATGTATTTTTATCTATGCAGTTCATAAAACCTTTTCCAAATAATTTCTCCATCAGACAGAACCTCTCGGGCAATCTCAGTTCTGGTCCACTTACCAGGAAGGTTTTTGTCTATCCAAAGGATGCCCATGATGGTAGCTTGGAGCTCTCATTGAACCTTTAAAAATTACGAATTATGAAAAAGTAATGCATCTCTCTCTTGCATGTTTGATTGGACAAAAGCTAACAGAATCAGAAGCCAGCATGGAGGAGGTATTGAACCCCCGTGTGTTCAAGCAGGCAAGCATGTTGACTTGCTTTTGTGGGAGCTGACAACCCCCACCCCCAGACACTGTGTATATCCCGTTGTGCCAAAGCTACTTTTAGATCGTGGATCTAAAAGGTGCAGATGATTCCCCTTCTCCGTGTCTCCTCAAAGGAAGCGTTCTAAACCCTGCTCACAAAGCTTTGAAACTAGGCTTTGGTCGGCTCAGCTCCATTTTCAATAACACCAATTTGTCTTTGAATACAGCTACTAACTGTCCATCAAGTTGGTCTCAGTAATGGGCATTTCTCTCAGTCTCTCTGAAACTATAACCTTCCCTCAGATCTTTGTGAGACAAATATGAATCATTTTACCACAGTAAGAAAGGGGAAGAACGCAAGAGACATTGTGGAAATGTTGCCAGAGGTGCCCTGGAAATGCCGACAACTGCTCTGGTGGAGTCTTTGCTGGTTCTGTGGAGAGCTCTAAACATTTTTGAAGAGAAGCTTTTTGTTGATGTACAAGATATATTTTATCCTAATACTGTAATACTGTCAAAATATAAAATGGTATGAAATCATGGCAAGAGACTTAGAAAAGAAATCCGGAAATGTGTCTAAGCAGCTAGACTCACATTCTTTATAGGAAACTCGCAAAGTCCATCTGGCCTTTTAATCAATCGAACAAATGTTTATTGCGTGTCTGTTTCACATCAGGCGCTTTGTGAAGCACCCAGACTCAGAAAACATGGAGGGCTGACCTCAAAACACACAGCCTTGGAGAAGTAGTAAATAAGCAGACTCCTGTGATATACAGATTTAAGGATTATGGCACAGTTCAGCACAGAGTACCGAGGAGAACCATAATGCATTATTAAAGTGACATTAACTTACAAATAAAATTTTATAGGTGCTATTTTAATTACAGATACACCTAGTATAGTCTCCTGACTTCGGATAGATCTTTGGTCAAGCACAAGTATCTAGTACCTTAGAGCTATATCATATCAAACTTTCTAAGGACAATATAGAAAAGATAATCAAAAATTGTTATTTTTTTCTGGAAACTGGAAAATGTAACAGATATTATACTTTTAAATTATACCCAGAGAATATACATAGAACCTTTTCTATAGGTTCATATCATTTCCAGATTGAGTCCTTTTAGAACCATATCATAAAAGGTGCAGGTTTTTCAATTATAACATTTTCATTGTAGCAGAGTAGCCCCTTCTTGTCTTCAAGGGTACATTCCATGTGAATGCCAGAAACCACAGCTAGTACCAAATCCTATCTGTACTGCTTTTTCTTATTCACAAATATAATAAAGTTTAATTTCTAAATTAGGCACACAAAGCATGTTAGTTAGCCTTCCATGACAGTAAGAAATACCTGAGATAATCAACTTATAAAGAGCAAAAGTTTATTTTGCCTCATGGTTCTGGTGGTTTCAGACCATGTTGGTTGGCCCTGATGCTCTTGGGCCTGTGGCAAGGCAGTATATCACGGCAGGAGAATATGGCAGAGAGGCTGGGAGCAAAAACAGAAGGGAAGAGATCAGATCCCCAAGTCCCCTTTGAGGACACACCTCCAAAGACCAAAAGACCTCCCACGAGGCCCCAGCCTGCAGTTCCCACCAACTCCCATTAGCACCAAGCTGGAGCCCAAGCTTCTGATACATGAGCCTTTGTGGGAGGAAACATCTCAGATGCAAACTATACCACAAAGACATTAACAAAAATAACAAATAATAAAACAGAACGACCATCGCAATACACCAAATATAAAAGTTATGAGAATATGCTCTCTCTCAAAACACTTTATTATTTCTGAAATTTTCTAGTTAGTATCTTCAGACCATGATTGACTTCAGGTGATTGAAAACATAGGAAGCAAAAACACAGATTAAAATGAAACAAATGAATCTTTTCAATGAAATCCTGTTTTATAAAATATTTACCTAAAGTTTAAGCTATTTAGTTTAGTGTAGAAATCTAATTCTGAATTAAATTAAATATGCCATGCCCTTAATTCTCAATTTTTCATTCAGCATTAACTGAGTTTACCACTTAGAAAAAAGTTCACATGGATTTTTAAAAATGCCTTCCTTAAATGTTAGGTAAATAATTTTTCCAACTGTATTTTCCAACTTTACTTTGTGGGGACTGGGTGCTATTGGTTTTTTAAAATTAAATCTAAGCTTCCACTGGCCCCCCCAATACACAATCTATGATTCATGTTTTAGAGAATCCTAGGCTTTTGCTATTATGTAATATTAAAGTTTAAAAAAATAATGGTCCAACTTCTGTTCTAAGCCTCTTGTCAATAACTTGGAGAGTGGCTTCTCATCGTGACTTAAATTTCTTATATATTTGACCAAGGACACAAGTGTACAAGAGAAAGATAAAGACCCATAAAAGATAGTTAATAGTCTTGGTAGGAAAAAAATGTCAAAAGTATAAATAGCATTAGTCAAATTGATAACAGGAGCTATTTCATCCGTGAAGTAAACATGGAGTGCTGTGCAAAAGAAGTTATCACACCAAAGAACATGAAAACTACAGTCATGTAACGCATAATGACATTGAGTCAGTGATGGCCAGCAATATATGATGGTGGTAGCACAAGATTACAACAGAGCTGGAAATTCCTGTGTCCTAATGAGGCAGCCACGATAACATCATAGTAGAAGACACTCTACACATGTCTGTGCTGATGCTAATGTAAACAGACATGCTGTTCTGCTGGTCATACAAAAGCATAACACATATGATTATCTCCAGTACACAATACTTGATAATGATAGTAAGCTACTACAAAGACTGGTCAAAAATTATTATGTGCCTAAGTTAAAAATAGTACAGCAAAAACATATCACATTGCCATGAATCTCCCTCAAGATACTCCCCCCTTGCTTTGAACACATTTATCCCATGATTTTTGCCACTTTCTGAAATAATTCTGGAAGTACTTTCTCGTGTCTTTATGAAGCATGATCAAAAATACAATGAACGCTGCCTGCCAAGTGCCATCTGGCAGAAAGGCAGGCTCGTAAAAACATTAGTGTGTCCTCAGCCACCTTATTATTAGATCTTGCACCATGCAACTTTGGGCTCTTGACCCAAAGGTCAATGACCGTGAAAAATAAACACGTTGGATCAATTAAGGCGTTGAGCTGCGATAGTGCAATTGAAGATGCCCACAAAAGAAGACTTCCAGAACTGCTTCAGAAACAGAGAAGAATGAGGAGGGAGATAAGCGTGTTCAAGGGTGGAGGCAGTATTTAGAGGGAGATTAACAGCAATGTGTCTTTTATTGCAATATTTTAAAATTTAAACTTCTACTATATTTTGTGATCATACTTCATATGATAGATATCACAATGCAGAAGCTTCATAAACACAAATTCGAGCAAAAAAGCAAGTTATGTGGCAATTTTTTTATGTGACAATTTTTATGGTCTAATTCTAATTGTATAAAATTTTTAAGCATGAAAAACAGTATGTGGAGAAAAAATGTAGCAAAACTACAAAAAAGTGTATGGCAGTGATGCAAAATAGAAAAAAAAATAGAGAGTGGAATTAGGGAAATATTCACAAGGGCCTTAGCGTCTGGAGTGTTTTTATTTTTCATTAGGCAGTGTGCTATTCATTATGATTTTTTCCTATACCACTTTGTGTGTCTGAAAGAATTGTTTTACATTTTTAAAGAAATAGTTACAAAATAAGAATAATTTTCCGGAGGTTAAAACATATAGCAAGCAGAATATAAATCTAAATAGAAAGATTAGAATATAAAGTCAAGATAATCTCTCACAAAGTAGAGCAGAAAGATGAAAGAAAATTAAAATGTTTAACAGATTGGAAGTATAGACAAATATCCAACTAACAGGAATTCTAGAAAGGAATTTCAAAAAAGAAATGGAGAGGAGGAAGTTTTCTAAGATACATTACAAAAAAACACATAGAACTGAGAGACAAGGATCTTCAGAGTAAATACATTCACAGTCCCACAAAGCAGATGGTGCAAAAACCCTACACCAATTGCTATAAAACTTAAGTACACTGGGGAGTAAAGAGAAAATAATAAAATGCTCAGAAAAAAAAGACATGTAACATGGGAAAAAAACAAGATTCAAATTAAAATTGAACTTCTCCGTAGAAATTCTGCTAGCGTGAAGATAGCTTAGTTAGGCTTTCAAATGATTTCCAATGAAAATTATATCAATACTCCTGGCTTAGTCCATCTGTGCTGCTAAAGCAAAATAGCTGAGACTGGGCAACTGATAAAAGGAAACTATTTATACCTCACAGCTCTAGAGGTGGGGAAACTCAAGATCAAGGTACCAGCACTTGGAGCCTGGTAAAGGTTCCATCCTTTGAGGGAAGAAACACCGTGTCCTCATACGGCAGGAGAAGATCAAGCTAACTGAACTCCACATCTTCTCTTTTACAAGGACCTACTCCCATTCACGTAGAAGGAACCTCCAGGGCCTAAATGCCTCTCAAAATCCCCACCACTTAATATTATCACATTGGCAGCATCTAAATTTTGGAGGGGATACATACTAGCCATAGTTGAGCTAGGCCATCAAATGATTTTCGATTGATATTCTACACCCCAATGACTGACCACATGTTGACGTAGAAACACAGAGAGTTAAAAAATTCACTTGTATGAAAGAGAATCTTAATGGAGTAGTAATCACATTAAGAGGCATGTAGTATAAACCAAAATTAAAATTACGATGATGAGGTATGAGGAGATAAACTGGCTTAAATAGTGCTAATTCTTCAACCAAATGACAAGAATTCCATGAATAAACATTAAAAATTGCAAAAGCAAAAAAAATTAAACACTTTTCTTATAAATTTGGAGGAAAATAAAAAATAATTCACTGAAGAATTGGCAAATGGTTGGCGTGGAAGTAGAGCTGATGAATAGGGAAGACGTGAATAAGATAATGCTAATTTTTTGTTAACAGCCTGTTAGCACTTTTTGATTATTATATTTAACTATGTACAGCTATCACATACATACAAATTGAGTAAATTCGGTTAAATAAACATACTTAAAACAAAAATGCATATAAAAAAATTCTGTGCATAATTTAAAGGGATTTACAGATAAGCTACAGTACAACCATAGAACCCATGGAGGCCCAGAGCTCCAGGTAGAGGAGAAAGCAAATGAGGATTTCAGGGCAGCTGAAGGAGATGACACCCAGAGCCGGGAGAAGGTTAGTGTTTTACTGAAGATGCGACAACCTCACTGATAACAAATGAAGAGGGAGAAGGGTGGACACAGATACAGCTTAAATGGTGGAGGCCCTTGGAATCCCCAACTGAGGGCAATGTGTGGGTTGGGTGGGTGGGTGTTAAAGTGAAGGATAAGGGATTGAGATTTTAACAGTCCGAAAAAGAAGTCTTAAAGTTATAACCCTCTTCCTCTTCTGAAAGTAGATTTCTCTTGCCAGCCCTTTGCTCTATATTGTAGTTGGCGGACAGGGAGAGTAGAGGGGATAGGAAGTGAAGTGGGTTTTAGCCCACAATCCCTCTCCAAAGTCATCCATAAACATTTGAAAACCACCTGCAAATGAACCTTTAAGAGCTAGCTCAGAGCGAAGGCCCTGGATTCAACTGCCAGTACCAAAAAAAACAAAACAACAACAACAACAACAAACCCACTACATCATCTATACTGTCAAGTCCTTTACCCCTTCATTTCACAAAGACTACTGCTCTAAACCAAATCCTTTCAGGAAGTTGGGAGGTTCTACTGACAAATCAGAGGCTGGTTATATGCTGTGGTGGCTAAGCTTAAATGTGTCAATGTGATTGCCTTGGAAGCTACTTAGGGGATTAGTAAAGCACACTCCTGAGTATGTCTGGGTGGGTCATGGAGGCCTGACCTTGGGTACTATATGTGGTCTCTGGCCTCTTTCTCTCCAGCACTCCTGCCCTGCTATGCTTCCAAACTGCCAGGAATTGAACATCTTTGCTCTCCCGTGCTTTTCTGCCATGATGTTTCTCCCTTTGAGCTGTTAATCATAGACTACATCCCCTGAAATCATGAGCCAGATTAAACCTCTTTACCTTTCGGTTGTGAGTGTTGGGTATTCTGTCTCAGTGAGTGGAAAGATGACTGACACAAATGACTAATACAAAGATGACTACTACAGATTTCAGAAAAGAAATCTGAGGGCTGGGGATGTGGCTTAGTAGTAGACCACTTGCCTAACCTGTCTGTGGTGGACTTAATGTGGTCAGCTTGAGCTAGAATGCCCAGCTGGACTGAGCTGATGTGATGCTAGGTGTAGAGGATCCACCTGAGGATTGCTGCTGACGCAACATAAAGCAGAGTGGAAGCAGAAGCTAGTTGGCGGGCTATTTCCTAGGAGAAGCTCTGCTGCAGCTGGTTCTCCTGAAAGAAACTCGACTGTTCTCATCGAGGCCTTGCTGTCGTTGAGAATGGCTGCTGTTGCTTCAGGGTAGCTCTGGTCGTCATCTCTGCTGTGAGCAGCTATCCTGGTTCCAGTAAAGATTTTTTCAGCCATCATCTGCAGACACAGACGTACATGGAACAGTGCTGTGAGCTCCCAGCCCTTGATTGGATCTTTCAGGTCTCCAGTGCATAGACAGACATTCAGCACTTCCTGCATTTGGCTTGTGGGTGACTATTGTAACTTATAAATGTCCTCTATTAAATCTGCTCTCTTACAAACCATTGACTCTAGAAAATCTAACTAAGATACTGTCCAATGTACTGGGTTCAACTTCCAACACCACAAAAGAAAAACAGGGAAAAGAAAGAAATCTGGTGTTTTCAATTCTTGAGAGTGGGGTGGATTGGAACTCCTCTGCAGTAGCCACTGTCTCCCGGGTTCTTCTCTGCTCTCAGCATCCTGCAGCCAACAGCACAGATGTCAAGTGCAAGACAGAACCAGCTAGGACTCCAGCAGCTATGTCACCATCGGAACAAGAACAGAACATGCTCCTGGTGTGCACTGACAAAGGCCCCTTCTCCGGGTTACGGTCAGTCAAGGAGCCCCTGTGTAAATTAATCCGTGCAGGAGAACCATCCCAGAGACGTGGGTCCCCTTGGGGAAAATCCCTGGCCCTCCTTTAACTGAAAACTCTTCACCCTCCCACAGGACAGGAAGTTCAGTTCAGTGTGTTACAAATCTTCTTGACACTTATTGAATCAGATAGGAAAATAGCTTCATCATTGACCTTTGTTACGATTCTCAGTTGAAATGTCAGATGAATTTAAAGTCCATTGAATGGGCGAGAAAAGACATGTGAAAATGAAGGACTTTTCATTCTAGATCTCTCCAAGTTAAACAAGTCTTGTGTATCCCTCTGTGCGCTGAATGGTGCCTATGAGACAGGAGCAACTTTCTGTCTTCAGTGGCTAAAATGCCAAAAGGCTCTGAAAGGGAGAACTTGCTAGCAAAACTGGCTGGTGACAAGTATTGGAGAAGATGCCCTTTTTAAAATCACTCTCGTGGCCAACAGAAGTGCCCAAGCATAATAAAAAACAGCCTTTAAAAACATTTGACCACTAGGAAACAAAAACAATCTGCCTACTGCCTTAGGTTTTCAAAGGCAGCCATCCAATTACAGTTCTTGTATTCGTATTTCAGAACTCTTCATCTTGCTCTTCTTGCTGCTGCGCCTTTTAAAAGAAATGGTGAATTTTAACCAGTAAAATAAAAGATGAATGATTTCAGTTTGCGGTCTTATAAAATCATTTGCAACATAAAAAGACTAAGTAAAGGGGTTGGGGATTTAGCTCAAGTGGTAGCAAGGCCCTGAGTGTTTAATCCCCAGGACGTCCCCCCCCAAAAAAGACTAAGTCGAATTTCAATGGCAATGAAGGAAAGAATATAAAAACAGGTGAATATTAATTTTTTTTCTGAATACATTCCATCCCTTAAGTATTTAGTAAGCTTCTACCATGTTCCAGGGTCTGTGCTAGGCAGTGGACACATACTCATTTCCAGGCAACACAATACACACATAGTCTATACTAGAAACTGGGCCAAAAGACCAACACTGGAAAGATTGAGCAAATATTTAGATTTCGGCTTCTTTGTAGTTGCCGTATGAACTCTAGTGATATACAAAGTAGGTAACTCGGTGCTGTGACACAGAGACAGCAATGAGAATCATGGACTTAGATGAGCTGTTCTGGAAATGGAAACTTTTCTGTCTTAATCTCAAATTCTCCTTTAGCAAATTCCAAATTGTGACATTTAAACTCTTTTTAATCAAACTGGCTTTAGATGCGCTTTCCAGGCAACATGCCGAGACTGTCCACATTCAGAGCAGTGTACACTCCACCCCGCCTTCCGCACTCATACGAGACTGAGTCCAGAAAAGTGGCACAGTGTGTGCCAGCTGACTTGGGAGCCCTGGGTGTTACTTCAGCCTCACGCTAAGCCCCTTCTCCTCCTCAGTCACCTGATGAATCCAGCCATCTCACTGCCTCCCTGTTTGCCAAGAAATTTTGCCCCCTTCCTAAGAGAGGCCAGGAGCGAGTCTGGCAATGACCACTGGCCTCTGGTCCCCGTAGGGCTCCTGGGGACCCTCAGGAACAGGAAGAGATCCAGTGTGGTGCTGTGTAGGCTTGTCTTGATTTCCGGCTCTGTTTCTTGCTGGCTGTGCAACTCTGAACAAGTCAGCTGACCACTCAGAAACTCCGTGTCTCTGTCTATAAGATATAGATAACAACGCTGATCTCGTAGGACTGCTAGGAATGCCCAGCGAATTCACGCTTGTAAAGCATGTGTCTCGGTGCTGAAGTCAGGAGGTGCTCAGACAGGTTTGTTTCCATTTAGTGTCCCCATCTTTCCCCCAATACCAGCAGCTTCTCTGGAGCCCACCTCACCCCTCACTGTAGTCAGCTTCAACCAGCAAGCAGCCCCCAGTGTCCTTCTGAGAGCCCCTCTTCTCTTCCTCTTGCAGCCTGAATCAGTGCCCTCCAAACTCTAATCTTTTTCTTTAAAACATGTAACAGCCTTATTGAGATAGGATTCACATACCACCTAATTCACCCGTTTAACATGCCAATCGAGGGTTTTTAGTCAAATAGCAGATATATGTAAAATCACAATAGCCAATTTAAAAATATTTATATCACCTCAAAAAAAAAACCCTTGAGCAGTGACTCCCCCCTTTTACCCCAAACCCCCTTGTCCCAGACAACCACTAATCTACATTGTGTTTCTACAGATTTACCTAATGAGGACATTTCACATCAGTGGAGTTATACAATACGTGACCTATTCAGATTGGCTTTTTTCATTTAATGTACTATTCAATTTTCATCCAAGTTGTAGTATGTATTACTATTTTTATTGCTACATGCTATTCTGATGTATAGCTAGATATACCACATTGCATATATCTACTTATCAGGTGATGGACATTTCGGTTGTTTCCCCTTTGGGCTATCATGAATAATGCTACTATGAACATCCACATACATATATTCACTTCTCTTGGGCATACACCTAAAAGTGTAATAGCTGAGTTATATGGTACCGCTATGTTTCACGCTTTTTAAACTTTTTATTAGTACATATTTATAGTACATAATGATTACATTCCATATGGGGAATTGGTACATGTACATAACACATCTTAATTCCTTTTCACATTCTCATTTCCTTGATCAGCTGATCCCCTTCCTTTTGAGAAAGATCTCCATACTTTCTATCCTCTTTTATTTTAAGTCTTTTATATATATATATATATATATATATATATATATATATATATATATTGAGTTTCTCATATAAGAGAAATCATGTGATGCTTAAGCTTGTGTGTCTGATTTATTTCACTTAACATTATGGTCTCTAAGTGCTCCCATTTTCCTACAAATGACTCCAGTTTACCTTTCTTTACAGCAGAGAAGTAATCCATTGTAGGTAAATACTACATTTTCTTTATGCATTCATCTGTTGATGGACATGTAGACTGCTTCCAAGATTTAGCTATCATGAATTGTGCTGTTATATGCAAGTATCACTGCAATATGACGGCTTTAAATTCCTTTGGGAAAATACAGTACCTGCAAATGGAATGACTGGTGCAAATGAAATTTCTGGTTTTAGTTTTTGAGTAATCTCCATACTGATTTCCATAGTGGAGGTACTAGTTAACATTCCCACCAACAATGTAGAAGAGTTCCCTTTAACTCTATGTTTAATCTTTTAAGGAACATCCAGACTATTTTGCAAAACAACTGCATTTTATTTTTCCACCAGCAGAATACAAGGGTTCAAACTTTTCACTTTTCAAACATTTATTCCTGCCTTTTTTTTTTTTTAACAGCCATTGTAGTCAGTGAGAAGTGCTATCTGATTGTGGCTTTTGATTTGCATTTCTCTAGTGAGAAATGGTGTTGCACATCTGCTGTGGTTTGAATTTTAAATGTCCCCCAAAGGCTATATGTTTAAGGCTTGGTGCCAGCCAGTGGCACTGGTGGGAGGGAGTGGAACCTTCAGTAGGTGGGACCTAATGGAAGGAAGTTAGGTGACTGGGGTATGCCCTCAAAAGGATATTAAAGCCCTCTGCCCCTGCCCCTTCCTCTCTCTCTCTCTCTCTCTCTCTCTCTCTCTCTCTCTCTCCTTCCTGGCCACCATGAGATGAGCAGCCTTGTGTACTATGTACTCCCTGCCTAGATGATCTGCCTCTCCACAGGCCCAAAAGCAACAGAGCCTGCTGACCATGGACTTAAGCCTCTGAAACCAAGAGCCAAAATAAATCTTTCCACCTTGAAGTTGTTTATCTCAAGGATTTTTTCACAGCAAGAAAACCTGATGAACACAGAATATTTTCATGGAATTATAGTCTTGAATGTATCCTCTTTGGATAAATGTCTGTTCTGATCTTTTGTCCATTAATTGCATTGTATATTTTTATTATTGAATTGTAAAAGTTCTCTATGTATTTTTGAGATAAAAGTCTCATATCAGACATACGATTTTTAGGTATTTTCTCATATTTTCACATACTTTCTATCTACTTTATGGTATTTTTTGAAGTACCAAAGTTTTTAATTTTAATGAAGTCCAGTTTCTCTATTTTATTGCTTACATTTTAGTCTTATATTTTAAAAGACTTACCTGGCCAAAGGTAATGAAGATTCACTCCTGCATTTTCTTTAAGATCTTAAGAGTCTTAATCCTGACATTTTGGTCTATAATCCACTTTTGAGTTAAATTTTATGTGTGGTATAACAAAGAAGTTCAGTTTCATTCTTTTTCATGTAAATAATCCACATACTCCAGTATTTGTTAAAAAGACAATTTTTCTCCATTGAATTCTTTTGACGTCCTTGTCAAAAAACCAGTTGACCATAATTATAGGGTTTGTTTCTTCTTCTCTCAATGTTCCATTTATCTAAATATTTATCTTTATGCAAGACCACACTGACTTGATTATTCTCTCATTGTAATAAGTTTTTAAATCAGAAATATGACTTTTATAACTTTGTTCTTTCTTTTCAATATTATTTGGTCTATTCTGTATCCTTTGCACTTCCATATGAATTTTAGTTAAAAATGTAGCTGATAGTTTTTTAGGGATTATGCCAAACCTAAAGATTAATTTGGGACATATTGCTATCTTAACAATATTAAGTTTTCTGATATGTGAACATAAGATTTCTATCTCCATTTATTTAAGTCATATTTAATTTCTTTCAGCAATGTTTTGTAGTTTGCATGGAGTGAATTTGGCACTTCTTTTGTTATATTTGTTCCAAAGTATTATATTCTTTTCATGCTGTTGTAAATAGATTTTTTCCTTAATTTCATTTTTTTAAATTTTTCATCGATACTATATGCTAATACAATTGATTTTACAAATTGATGTTATACTCTATATCTCATGGGACTTATTTATTAACACTAATTGTTTAAAAAATATATATAAAATCATCCCATCTGAAAATAGAAATAGTTCTACTTGTTTCTTCCCAATATGGATGCCTTTCATAACTTTTTGGTATCGCTTGTTCTGGCAAGAATATCTATCACAATGTTGCATAGAAGTGGCGACAGTGGACATCTTCATACTCATTCTGATCCTAAGAGAAAACTATAGTTTCTCACCATTAAGGATAGTGGGTTTTTTACAGTTTTTTTTTAAATTAGATTAAGGAAGTTCCCTTCTATTCTTAATTTCTTCAATATTTCCATTGTGAAGGGATGTTGGACGTCTTTAAATTCTTTTCTCTGTCTACTAAAATTTTAGTATGATTTTTGCCCTTTATTCTGTTGATATGGTATATTATATTCATTGATCAACTGGTGTAAAAACAGCTTTAGACTTAAGTGATAAATCACATTTGGTCATGGTATATATAATTCTTTTTAATTACTGAATTTCCAGCATTTCATTGAGGACATTTGTATCTATAATTATAAAAAATATTGGTCTGTAGATTTCTTGCCATGTTTTTGTTTCAATGACAGAAACATAAGATCAAAAGTGTTCCTTCATCTTCTATTTCTAGATACCTTAGAAAGGACCTGTGTGAACTATTCCTTAACACTTCGCAGCATATACCAGTAAAGCCATCTAAATCTAGGCTGTTCTTTATAGAAATGTTTTGAATTTCTAATTCAATTTCCTTTCTTATGTTAGTTCCTAGAGCCACTATACATACAACGAGGGAGGTGTCATAAAATAATAGAAATTTCTTGGCTCATAATTTTAGAGGCAAAAGGCTGAAATCAGGAAGGCAGACCTTTTGGAGATGAGGAAAGAAGGAGGGAGAAGGAATCAAAATGATCAAGACATAGTATATATGTATACCAAAAACAAATATAGATATTATGTATCACAAAAATAAAAGATACAGGACGAAGAAGACTGAAATACAAGTTTTGTCAGGGCCACGCTCCCTCTGAACCTCATAGTGGAGAGTTTTCTTTCTCTTTTCTAGATTCTAGTGTTTTCCAGCAATCCCTGGCACACCTTAGCTTGTACTAGGTGTGACAGAAATCTCTGCCCCGGTCGTCACAAGCACGTCCTCCCCCATGTGTCTGCGTAATCTCTCCCCCTCTGCTTGTCTCTCCCTTCTGCTTCTCCCAAGCACAACAACCACGTTAGATTAGGGGCCCGCCCCATTCCACCATGACCTCATTTTAACTAAGTATATCTGCCGTGAGTCTGTTCCCAAATAAGGCCCCACTCTGAGTCATTAGGGGTTAGGACATCAATATATCTTTTTGAGGAATACACTTCAATCCGTAACACTCACTTTGGGTTTATACACACTTCTTACTGCTCCTTGAGTTAGTTTTGGCAGCTAATATCATTTTATGAGATTTCCCATACTACCTAAATTATTTAATTTGTTGACATACAGTTATTCTTAATATACCTATTTAATACTTTTCATTTCTATAAAACTAGTAATACTCCCTCTTTCATTCCTGATATTAATTTGTGTGTTCTCCCTCTATTTCTTAATAAGTCTAGCTAAAAGACTTGTCAGTTTTGTTGATTCTCTACTAGTTTTTTTATAAATTTATTTTTTTATTGGTCAAAAATTTTTTTAATTTTTTACTTTTATCAGTACATGTTTGCAGTATATAATGATCACAGTCATAGTGGGGAATTGATACAGGTACATAATACATCTGAGTTATTTTTACTTCCCATTCCCATCTTCTCCCTCTCCCCCATCTATTTTGTTTTTACCCTAATCTTTATTATTTCCTTCATCCTGCTTACCTTAGGTTAGTTTTTATTCCTTTGTGTTTCTAGAAGATATTTTGTATTAGTGCAATCCCTTCACAGTGATCTATGCTTGCTTTGTTGTCTAGTATATCATCTATTCTGAGAAATGTTCAGTAAATGCTCAAAAACAGTATATATTAGTTGTTGGGTGGTATGTTTTATAGATGTCTGTTAGGTCTACCAGCCTTATGGTATCACTGAAGCTCAATTTACTTGTTAATTTATCCACTATTGAAAGTGGTATATGGAAATCTCCAAATGGAATTATTCAATTGGCCAGTTCCTTTCTGTTCTGCCAGTTGTTTTCTATATCTGGGGTTCTGATATTAGATACATTTATACTTAGAGTTGTTGTGTCTTCTTGATGGATTAATCTTTTATCATCATTAAATATCCTTTAGACATTTATAGATGTAAGATAAACATAAGATTAGATTGCAGTCATTACCATTTTCTTCCCTTACTTTAAGATTTTTCATTTGTACATTTTAGAACAGATTTTGGTTTTTTTTTTTTTTTTACCTACAATCCTTTTATGAAATTATAAACTATGTCTTTGTATCTCTGTTATGGGCTTAATTGTGTCCTCTTTCCAGACTCTTATGTTGAAGTTCTAATTCTCAATATCTCAGACTGTTTTATCCTGTTTGGTGATAGGATCGTTAAAGAGGTAATTAGCTGAAGATGTGATTACTATGTGTGGGCGCTACTCCAATATGACAGGTGTTCTTTTTAAAAGAGATTAGGATCCAGACATACACACTGAGGAAGAGCCACATGAAGGCAGAGAGAAGAGACGCTGATCTCCAGACCTCAGAAGAAACCAATTTTTTGACACCTTGGCCTTGACCTTATAAGATTCCAGAACTGGGAGAAAATCAATTTCTGTTGTTTGAGCCATTCGGCTTGTGGCACTTTGTCATGGCAGCATTAACAAAACAATACAGTCACCTACAGCATCACAAGAAATCCTCAAAACACAAAAACGGGGTGTCACAAAAGGCAGGGAGAGCTCAGCCTTCCAGGTGACCTAAGAGCCCTGTCTCTCACACACAGGTTTCACAATACCCTTGCACTTCTTATGCCCACTGCCTGGGCTTGGAGCTCTTTCGGGTCTTAAATTTTCTTCCACTGTTCTCCTGGAACTGATCTTCCTTCTGCTTCTCCTCTTCTTCCTTTCATCATGGGAAAGGTGGAATCCTTTTCCACAGAGGCGATCTTTTGTACCCTCCAAGGCCCTCCCCCAACCCCTCCCCTGGAAGGAAGAATGGGCTCCTGGCTGGCCACCCACCCTGTCCTGAGACTCAGCGCTGCACCCGAGGCCACCGTACTCTGTTTCAAAAGCTGACTCCACTGCTTAATATGTGGCCCTGGCAAGCTAAATAACCTTTGTAAGGTGGCTTCATGATCTGTCATAGCACCTACCTCGCCTGCTCATCACTGAATGTTTCAAACGACATTAAAACTCACTAGACATTGGCTATTATAATAATTATTAGTGCCTCGACGTACACCATGTTCTCCCTCTTCTGCTCTTCTAGGAGCCTAGCAATCAAAGTTTATTTCCTGTGTCTCCCTACGCCACAGTAGCATACGAAGCCGAAGGGCCTATTCCCTCCCCAGCCATCTCACTGCATCCTCAGGCCTTGCTCCTAAGTATCCTCGGCTGTGATGTAACATGTGCCATTGTATTCTGTCCTGTGCAGGCCTTTGGTTTTGTCTGGTCTGCTCTGCTCTTGTCCCAGCTGTCCCCACAGCTGCCGGACCTGCCTCACGGCCGCTCATACCACAACAAGTCGGGTGCCCCGGGTGGGTGTGGCTGAGTTCTGCCTTCCTCATCAGGTCGGCTGCCTCATTTTCAAGGCTCCAACCCTTGAATCATTGGTGCTTATTGCTTGGGTAAGAGTAGGTACGTTCTACACCAAGCTCGTTTTTCAAAAAGATCACTGGCAAGGCTAATTTGTGTGTGTGTGTGTGTGTGTGTGTGTGCGTGTGCGCACGCGCGCGTGCGCACACGCATGGTCTGCCCTTGGCACTGAGATTCATTCCCAGCCCTTTTCTTGTTTGTTTTGTTTTGTTTGGGTTTTTGGTTTTTGAGACAGGGTCTCACTATTGCCCAGGCTGTTTTCAAAGCTGTGACCCTCCTGCCTCAGCCTCCCACAGTACTAGGATGACAAGTATGTACCTCATACCTGGCCAAAACTGACGTCTTAAATCCATTAGCAAGCAATATACCTGAAATGTGTTTTTTCTAAATTCCTTTTGCATGTCATGAGCAACTCAAATACTGATCATATTAATAAAGACTCTCTAATACGCCAGATACGAGGTATCCACATATAAGGAATGAAGCAAATGAGTTAAAAGCAGCCAAAGTACTCGCATATTTGGATGCTGTGCTATAAAGTATTTTATGCAGTTGTGTAAGAGAAGCCGAATCCCATCCCAGAGACTTAAACAAACAGCTTCCTGGCTAGCTAACCAGCTAAGGCCACATTCCCAAGTTATCCTCTATCTGATTATATCTGCTGTTTATTATACAGAATAGATTCTGTGTTAGGTTTCCTGCCTCCCTTGCCGAATCTCACAGTTCCTTCTTTATTGCCACTTGATTGTCTAATTGATTTACTGCAGTCTAACTTTATCCAGAGAAAATAAAAACTTCTATGTATGAGTATTTGAGTAATTGTGAGAAGTTGTAAAACATAAATCATGAATTACACATACTGTTAATCACTTCAGATCTAACTGAATCAAGAAAGCAAAAACACAACTTTTTTTCTCTTTTCCCATCTTACATTGAATTTTTTCCTTCTAGCCCACTAAAAACTCAGAACAATGTCTAACATTTTGAAATATGGGTTGAAGTTTTCCTGGCACCCGGCCATAACCCAGGGTAATTTGTAGCTCGAATTACACAAAAGCGCTTCTGACAGCTCTTAAGCTTAAACACAGAAAAAAGGCCTTTTTTCTTCCATTTGGTTTTTTACTTTTTTTTTTAAGTCTTGGAAATCATTAACTTAAACATTTGAATTAAGAAACTAGAAAAAGAACAGGGATGTACCTTTTTAAAAAGTAGAAGAGAGGAGATAAACACAATAGCAAAAATCAATCAACCAGAAAACAAACAAACAAAATTTTTAAAATTAAGGTTTTTTAAAAGATGTAACAGTCAAACTTCCCCATGCTGAATAAGGTGGGGAAGGACAAACAACATTTGGAATGAAAAAATGGGCCAGAATTCAGATACAAGAGACAATTTTGAAATAATGAGATTACTATGAAAAACTATAGTCGGGGGCTTTGCAAATCTTAAAGTAAATTAAAATAATTTTAAAAACTAGGTAATGGAATTGATTCAAAAAGATACAAAAATCATAAAGAAACCAGAACAATTTAAAAAATTGGATTGGTAATCCCAGCAATGAGGGAGACTGAGGCAGGAGGATCACTAATTCACGTCTTGCCTAAGCAATTTAACAAGACTCTATCTCTAAAATTAAACTACGGGATGAGGTGAGTGTAGCCCAGTGGTAGAATACCCCTGGGCTCAATCCCCAATACCAAATGGATAAATAAATATGTAAGATTGGTAGTCAGAAACAAATCCCCGGGTGGCTGTTGGTCCAGAAGATCTTGAGAAACTTTCCACTAAGAGACTTTCAATCTTATCAAAGCTTTACCAACAAATAGAAAAAGAAGAAGATATTCAAAATATGTTTCATGTGGCTAATGTGTTCCTCAAAATAGGAGAGGGGGCAGAGAATATCAGTCAGAGATCTGTTAGGGGGACCTTGTGGAGTTGGGGTTCAGTTAGTCTGCTGTCAAGAGTTGTCAGAGAATAGACAAGTTGAGAAAAGGAAATTCTTTTCCTCTTAGTTTCAATCTGGATTCCTTTTAATTTTTTGAGAGCGTCATGTAAAGTATTGAATTGCTGTTAAACAACTTTTGGCTACTGGAATTTGTTCTTCATAGCTGACTTTATAAAGGGACTGACTGGTTGGAAATCCAGGAGGATTTCTTCAGGTTCTGCAATGTGATGTTGTGATAGCAAAAGTCAGAACCCTTCATCTCTTTACGAATTACTCTTCACTTTGCCAAAGCTGAGTTGCTGCCACCCAAGACTTACTGTGAAAATAATATCAACATCTTAAATTTTAATTACAAAATTTCTAAAGACATACAGAGATATGTACACACACACATACAAGGTATACACATTACCAAATTTAAGAAAAAATAATGCCAGTGTCTTGTAGGTGACTGGTTTTTCCAATTCTTTTATTTTTCCAGTATTGGGGATTGAACCCAGGACCTTTACACTGAGCTATATCCCCACCCCTTTTCATTTTCTGACTATGAGATAGGATTTCATTAAATTGCAACATTGCCCAGGCTGGACTGGAACTTACAAATCCTCCTGCCTCAGCCTACCAGAGTACTGGGATTACAGGTGGGCACCACCACATTCACCTAAGTTTAGCATATTTTTTAACTTCATTTAAACTTAATCTCTACCTTGATTTCTTTTCAATCATTGTGTTTTTGAAACACACTCCTATTAGTACCATAGCCCTGATTTATTCATTTTCATTACTGTACAGTGTTCTATTGGTTAAAAATTCTCTGAGCTATTATCAACATCAGAATGTGAGGAATATGAGTTTGCAGTTTCTAGGTGTTCTGAGCAATGCTGCTTTGAACATTATTATATGTGTATCTGGATATGCTTGTGCACAAATTGAGTGTAAACCTGAAGGATAAAATTCTGCATCAAAAATCAAGTAAAGTTTGATTTTCACAAAACAATACTAACTTTTTTCCAAAAGCAATTTTACCAATTTGCTGTCTCACCAGCATTCTATGAGTTCTTGGTGCTTTTCATCTTTAGAAGTTTTAGTTTCTTATAAGATGGATTTTTTTGATAACTAGTAAGGTTGGTGTATCAGTCAGTGGTCCGCAGAGAAACAGAACCAACAGAGTGTGTGTAGATATAGAAAGACATTTGTTGTAAGAAATTGTCTTATGTGATTATGGAGGCTGGTGAGTCTAAAATCTGTAGCGTGGGGCTGGCAGACTGGAGACCCAGGAAAGCTGATGTTCTCATGCAAGTCCAGTGGCAGTCCTCCACAGAGCCAGGAAGAACTGACTTCACATGAAGTCCGGATGTGGTTTGCTAGAAAATTCTTGCTTTGGAAAACCTGGTCTTTGTCTTCTATTCAGGCCTTCAGCGAATTGGATAAGGTTACCACATTGTGGACAGCAATTTGTGCTGTCCAAAATCAATCAATTTAAATGCTAATCTTATTAAAAAAAAAAAAAAGCCAGCCACCCACCCACCCACAGAAATGCCCAGAACATCTGACCGAACAGCTGGGAACCCTGTAGCCCAACCAAGTTGACACACAAAATTGACCATCACAGTGGGCATATTTCTTATATGTTTTCATGATGTTGAAAGATAATGCCAAGCTCTAGTTGAAAAGAATTCCTCTGGAATTCTTCCCTAGGAAGTCTTCCCTAGAAATGTATAACCATTTCTCGGTGCCCAGCCAAGCGAGAACATGTTCTACACCAGTCGTGATTCCTTTGAAGACTTGCAAACCTCTTCTGGGTCATAGATCCTCTAGAAACCTCACTTCACGCTGCTACGAAACCCTCTCAACATCCAGTACTGCCTGCTGTGCCAGTACCACGAACTACAGAAGAAACCAAAGAGCTTGTCCCATCAGTCTATGAAAGATTCACTGTCCTCTCTGCTGCAGTCCTATATGAAGACTGAATAGAGAAGCTTGAGCTCAGAGCTGACCTAATAACTCTTGAGCTTGTGTGTCTGTCCATCACGGAAATCAGTCTAATAAGAAGACATCTATTCCCCAATGTAAAGCCTTGTTGTATTTCTAAATAATGTCATCTTTACAGAGTTAACACTTTCTGTACAAAGGCAGCTGTACAAAGGAAAGCTGATGTTCTCATGCAAGTACAATGGCAGTCCAAAGTACTAACCCAAAGTATAAATAAATTAAACTGCAAAATAATAGATAGATAATAGGAAAGAGGGAGGTAGATCTTTTGCAAAAAGGAAAAGGGCCAAAAAATGGAGGGGTTGGGAAGAAAGGAAGAGGAAGGCGATTGAAAAAGAATTAATATGCATTATGCACATACACCAACTCCCAGGGATGAATGTAATTATTATGTACAACAGACATGTGCTAATAAAAAGAATTTTAAATCCTACTCAGTAGCAATTTATTCTCAAGTTTTACATCACCATACTCTCATTAAAAAAAACCAACTATCTTTTCTACAGCTAAAAATCTTGACATTATTAAAGAAAAAACTCAAAAAAAGAAATTGAATGCTTGTGCTACATAGCAGTCAGTAATTGCAGAAACGTAAGTTAGCATGTGAAGTCATCCTTGGTCAGGTATTCTGCATATTTTCCTTTCCTTTTTGTTCCAAGGGCCTGAGAGTTATGGCCTCAGGGTGCTCATTTAATCAATTCTAAATGACAGAACAACGTATTCAACAATAAACACCTTCTAAAGTGTATAAAATCAAATGAATGAAGTAACACTGCAGTGAGTAGAGTGAGCTTTTGTTAAGAGTGCTACAGAGTAAGAACACATGGATTCTAATCTATCCCTGTAATCCTAATTTTATTATTACTCTAAAATAGAAAAATACCCTTTTCAAGGGGATGGAATTCCAGACATCATTTTTGAAGAGGCTGAATAAACTTTGAAACATAATACAGGTGTTACAGCGATTGAGCTGGGAAGTTCGCTTTGCTTCCTTCCCTTCCCACAGGATTGATTCCATCTAGTGAATGTTAAGCACCAAGAGGGTATGGCTGGTCCACCTGTTTTGAAGACTGGAATCTATTTCCTCAAAAATTTCAAGGGTTACTTTAGTTACCTAAAGAACTTTCTCATATATTTCATTGGTTTTCATATTTTTGCCTATGTTTTAATGCCTTTATTCTTCAAGTAAGATTTGTATTTGTCCATTTCTGGAAATGAGGAGTTCCAGAGAATATGATATCAGAATTTCTGATATTGATCAGTCTATTTGTTCAGATGTGAAGCAAGGTAGGCAAGATCACCCGGCCCTTGTTTCTTTTACTATCCAACTTCTAAACTTCGGTATTTCACACACTAATGTCATGTCGGTGGTTAAGTATCTCAATATGGACTCCATACTGAGAAAAGCAGAAACAAAAACTCCAATTAAACATGATTTAATCAAAGATTTATGGGTACCTATTGAGTATTTTACCTTAATTAATAATTTAAAGTAATCATCCTACACAGAGACATCATAAAATTGTCAAAAAAATTTAGTAGTCAACTTTCCACACACCCATCACTAACAAAGCCTACACAGAGATTTACATGGGTTTGTCTCAAGGTTCTAAAATAGAAAGGACAGACTGAGACAGAAGCAATAAAAATAATCAAAGTTCAAAAAATGAATAAATTCATGTTTACAGTACTTCTCCTACCTATATCTGAGATATTACAATATAAAGATTTTTTTAACCATAACAAATTGTATAAATAAAAATGGGTGCGATACTTTTCAAACTTGGATTTCAATATACTTATTCCAGTGGCACTGTTGTAATTCAAAGTATATGAGGTGCTCCACACTCCAAATTGACTTTGAGTGTGATTATACACACACGTGTACACATACACACAGAGAGAATTAACCCATTTTTTTATGGGCTGATCAATCCTTTGTCAAAAAAGTTTTAAAAACTTATTAGCTTGCTTGATTACTCAACTTAGGACCAAGATCCAAATACATTTTAAGTTTCTAAAAAATCTGACCCACCTTCATAAAAATAAAACTTTGCCACTACCTTAAACATTTTAAGGTGACAATTCTAAAAAAAAAAAAAAGTCAGATGTATTTTTAACTTGGGAAATAAATTTTGGATTATAGGTATAAGCCTTCCCAAGTACTAGATTAAAGGTTTGCTTTTTTCTATTCTGTCAAGGTTTTTTTAAAAAATGAGATACAGGGCATAAATGTTAAGAGTTAAAAAAGACTACCACATCTTTGTGATAGAGCAGGGTAGTAAATAGCTCCAAGACTCTTCTCCATGACAAGTTAGAACCAAGGCATCTATTCCTTGTGGTTACAATGAGATCCACTGAAATATCTTGATGTAAGCAATTCTTAACATAATTAGTTGGTTATACATGACTGCATACAAGGCAGTAAAAGTCAGAAGGGATTTTAAGATTTTAGCGTTCAAAGGAAATTTGTTTCAACTGTGTCAGTCAACCAAAAAGTGAAGGCTGTGACTTCTACAAAACTTGTTTATTGCTGTGTGTGTAAAGAAAAAAAAATAAACAAAAACAAAAGCCTAAGACTTTCAAGTTTCATCATGTTCATATCTTTAGCTGTATTAATCACCTTGGGCAGACATAACAAAATATCCCAGACTGGCTCATTTAAAACAACAGAAATTAATTTTCCCACGGTTCTGGGGGCTGGCAGTCCAAGATCAAGGTCCCATCGTGGCAGGTTGCTGATTAGACCTATCCTGGATTATCTCACTTCTTGGTGTGCACGGAGAGAAGGCAAGCTGTCTTGTGTCTCTCTCTTGTTCTAAAGGACACAGGCGCTATCGATTAGAATGCCATCCTTACGACCTCATTTAACCTTAATTACTGCCCTAAAGGCTCTATCTCCAAATATAGTCACATTGGGAAATAGGACTTCAACATATAAATTTTGAGAGAGCATAATTCAGTCCATAACAGTTACTACTGTTACTTTATGGGACTTTCAGATGAGATTGAGGTAGAAAGTAAAATTTTTAAATTTGCATTAATCCAGTCAGATGGCTAAATTCTGAAATTTCAAAATATTCACTGAACTACATATGTCTCTAAACCCAGAGCCCTTTGGCTGCAAAGGCTTTGGAAGTAAATGCCTCTGGAGACCCACTACATGAGACTGTCTAACAGCCTCCAGGATCTACATAGTATATATTCATTTTAAACTGCCCCAGGCTCAGTGGTGATCCCTGGATTTGAAGCACTGCCAATCCATGTCACAATCTCAGAGGTGGCTCCAATATTCCTCGTAAAATTGTCACTAAGCAAATATTAAGCATTTCGTGACTCAAGCTTGAATTGTCTATTGAAAATTCTAAGAAAACATCTCAGGATGTCTCTGCATTTTCAAGCATCTGTCTTATCAACATGGCACAGTTTTAAGAGAAATGTATTTTACTGGGGAAAAAATATACAGCCCATGTGTCATTCATGACTCATTATATTGCAAACAAAAGAGGATACGGGGAAAATATGGGAAAGAAGTGTTCATTCCCTCCTAGCAGTCAACGAAAGGTCCCGGGGTGGACTGAATTGGATGGCCACTTGTCTATTCTCATGCCGATCACTGTGGCAGTGGAAGTGCCACCTGATTTAGCCTGTCAGTGACCACCCAACTGAGAGCTGGGTGGAGAAAAGACAGTTCTTAGAAGGAAATTTTGGTGCTGATAAAAAGGACACCAAGATGAAAATGAGTAGAAAACAAAGAACTGATCAGGAAAAAGCTTCCCTTATAATTTCTTCCATATAGCTATATTATAAACAACGTTAAAACGATAGGGCTTTTTGCAAGTACCTTTGTTTGCATGAAACTTTCAAGTTAACAATTAAGAGTCATCATAAGACATTTTCATTTGAAATCAGAACTGAAAGGTAGGCTATGTGAATATATAATTCACATCTCAAAAATTGTATCATACCAGTAGTCTCAGTAGCTCACTCAGCAATAATCACTAGGTCTACTCCCATGCACATTTGTACAAATAAGCTGATAAACTTCTCTAGTTCTGTTACTAAAATTTCACCTTTTTGTGTTATTAGGGATTGAACCAAGGGATCAGCTACATCTCCAGCCCTTCTTTTATTTTTTATTTTGACACCAGCTCTCACAAAGTCACTAGGTCACCCTGGTGGGACTAGAACTTGTGACCCTCCTACCTTGGCCTCCCAGAGTGCTGAGATTACAGGTGTCTACACCACATCCAGCTGCACTTTTTATTAACAGGCTATATTTCACTCATCCTCTGACTCAGCAGTGAGAGCACTACTAGATTCTGGCAAGTTCCAGGACCTCTGACTACTTGGAGAGCTGCTTGGAAAGATCTCTTATGTAAAATTGAACCAAACTCCATCTGAAAAAGACATGGCTGTGCCTAAGGCTTCTACAATCTGCTTCATCTGGAAAAAAAGAAAAAAATACTGCCAAAGCAACGTGTAGATTTTTCTTCCTAAAATTCTGAAATCAAGCTGGGGCAACTTGGGCAGGTTTTACCAGTCTAAACACAAGGAAGAGTCGGAGATGGAGGACTTTAGAGTTAGTGTTCTTCATAGTCTCATTTTGATGGAAAGAATATTTAGAGGCCTTTCTCTCCTCAAATGACCCATATACATTCTTAGATGGACACGGTAAAAAACTGAATCCAAAGAACAAAGAAATGATACTTATATTAGCTTTCTGGTCACTGGGACACAATATCTGACTCCCATAATTCAAAAGAGGAGAGGTTTAGTTTGGCTCATGTTTCAGGGGATTCAGTCCATGGTTGGCCTGCTCCAAGGGAAGAATATCATGGTGGAAGGGCCTGGTGGAGCAAAGATGCTGAGTCCATGGCAGCCAGGAAGCTGAGTAGGGAATAGTGCCAGAGAAGGAGAGGGACCAGATATAGACTTCAAGGTCGTGCCTCCCTAACCCACACAGAAAAGACCAGAAATGTGCTTTACTAATCCCCTCTATGAGTACCAAACAGATGAAGTTGACACAGTCAAGCTTAACCACCAGAGTGTCATAGACCTCACTCAGTAAAACCACCTCTCTCTGTAGCTACACTTTCATATGGTTGGAGATTATTTCTACCTTAGAAAATGTATTTTCCACAGGGAAGTTTTCTAACAAATTCTTCAAATACTAAATTTTTCTCACACAGCTTCTGTAGTCAGTGGCTCAGATTGAGGACCCCGGGAAGAGTAGAAGAATAGGACATAACAATGATGTCATCAATTACAAGCTAGCTGTTCCCATAAATAAACACATTCCAGGAGAACAAACCAACCTAACTCTGGTTAAATTATGGGCTAAAAAAAAAAAAAAAAAAAATTATGGGCCAAAATCCATGAAGATGCTTATCGAGGTCAGTATGTAAATCCTCAGCAATAAAATCTAACCGTGTTTGGTCAGCTTCAAATATCAAAGATCCAAATACCATTATGCACCCATATAAATATGCAAGACATCTTAGAACATCAAATCCTAACATTCTGAGATGACGTAAAAGAAGAATTAAAGGAGGAATTTCAGGGCTTAATAATCTGCCGATTTTCTGTACGTAGTAATCCCTATTGTTTCCTGCTTCAAAATCTCATCAGATCAATAACTTCATAATACATAAAATTATATATCTATAAATAAATCATATTTCTCATGGCTGCATAGAAAAGGAATTTCATTGTCACCTTTGACCTGGCTGCATTAATTCTCCATTTGCCTACTAATTCTCAAAGACCACGGTGTGCACAATGGCTATGAGAAAGGACCCTAGAGAAGGTAGAGTCAGGATTTCAGGCTTCTGAGTTCTATTCCAGTTCTGTACCACCAACTGTGGGCCACCTCCCGGGGCGACTAATCTTTCTGCCCTTCAGTGTCCTTACCAATAAACTGAGAGGATTCAATTGATGTCTGTAATTCTTCTCATTCCCTGACCTGCTCTTGGGTTACAAAGTTCATCTCTCCAGCACAAGGTGACCACATAAACCCACTGGTGTTACAGGTTCCTTCCCAGTGAACAAATAATACAAAACACCCCAGAGCCTCCTTTGACCAGAGAAACAGCCATTAACTCACCCCCGTTCTGCCACAAGACCTTTAAAAATAATACCCTGTCTGGCTGTGGGTTTTATGGAGCGGACACAGCACACGAAATTTCTGTAAGCATCTCTCCTCTCTCCCAGGTTTCTTAGCACACAGCGGTTGCTTCCCTGTTTTCATTCTTTGTGCAGCTCACTCACCACTGTGAGGCGCTGTCACTCATTTCTTTCACTTCCTGCTGTATTTCTGCCATCCTCCACGAACCCCCAGGGAGTATTCCAACTGCTCTTTTCTTTGGACAAGAAAGTCTGAATTTTGATGTATTACACTGTCCCCACTCTGTACTGTGTAGCCTTCCACATTCTATATGTACCTGTCTACACAGGTGCTGTGCAGGCGATCAGAGCCCGTTTACACTTCTCACCTGTAAAGCTACCAAGAACAGCACTTCAACTTCCTGCTGTCAGGATCAGCTCAATGTAATGAGATTTGCTAATTTAATGTGATCACCGTTTTGCGTTCTGAACAAAGGAGCAAACTCTTATCTGCTAGAAAACAGAGGAGTTAGTATGAATATTTTAATTCTGATCATGTTTTTATTTTGGTTAGATATACAACACCATTTTAAAAATACTCAGTTACCTCATGTGGACCCTCAAATAGAAACTGGAGATTCTGTATGCTGCACTTGTCACTCTGCACAGTTCCCTGTCCCATGGTATGTATCAGTTTCTACTGAAATGCATCTGAAATTCCACAAGGCATCCACCCATTTGAAAAATTTTATCAGCTCTAATGTTTTGGGAGATTGGATTTCATGACCAATTGAATTTAAGATGTTCAGGTGTTTCTTTCTCTGCCTACCCAATTTTACCCTCTAATCCAATCCCTTAAATGAGGAAACTGAAACCAGCAAGCAAAGTGTCTTCTCAAATAATTTCTAATTATGATCGAGTGATGTTACTGTTTTTCTACCAAGTTTGTGAAAAACCTCAAGTGGTATGAGTAAGAGTCCTCCTTTTCCTCACTTCCTGGCATGCTGTCTGGCATAGTCCTAACCAACAAATATTTGCTAAATAGGTCAGTCTAATCAGTGCCCCTTGAAGACTTTTTTTCACTGATGCAAATTACCTATTGTTAATAAAAACCAAAAACAAACATTTATTTATTCCCAAAGAATTAAGGGAAAAGAAAGCAAAACCACTCCACTTAGAAAAATGGGCTTGTACATCATTAATATTGCAACCTAAATCCGAGATCTATGTTGGGCTTCAGGCAGAAATGGCCCCTCGCTTCCCAGATCTCTCAGATGCCACCTGCTGGGCTGCAGGGCAGGGTGACTTGCTAGAGCAGCAAGCGCACAGACCTGGACTCAAGCCTGGAGGCCAGCACTTGCTCTAATGCCCCTGGACCTTGCTCTTTAGCCTCTCCGAGTCTCGGTGCCCCATCTGTGAAGAGCACTGCTGGCCGATGCTGTGTTTCTGGGAAGGACAACGAAAGCTCTCGCACAGGAGAATTTCCTACCCTCTAAAATACAATTTAGACAGGAACACTGTGTCTCTGAAGCACTAAGTGTAGAAAAATTTCTCCAGAATTATACTGCTATCCCACAAGCAAATGCAAAAACTTGATATTTTTTAAAGAAAACGCTTCTCCTAGTATGGATCTCCCCATCAGTAAGGCAGAGCATCAGAAAAGGATGCACAGTGAGGTTTGGCTAAAGACAAACAAGTTCTACCAACTCACAAGTTTGAGGCAGATGCTCTGGAAAACATGGCAAATGGTGGTCCTGTCCTGATTCTATCTGCTGTGTTTGCTGTGGTGGGCTGCCCAGATCCCTTTCACGGGCTCTTAGTGCCTCAGTGGCTGGAAGTGATGGCTGCAGACCCAAGAGGAATTTTGGAATCAACTTCCCACAAAGGGAGCCTCTTCCTGGGCCATCTCTCCCAAGGCCCTGCCCTCTCTCCAGAGCACTCCACAGTCAATGTCTGACATTAGGAGCGAGGAGAATACAAGCTCCCTTGCCCCAGAGTTGAATAATGAAGGGCCTCCTCAGCTCCTCAGGTCTGGTGGGGTTGGCTGAGGCCTCCCTGAGGCTGCATCGGAGCCCAACTTCTCTCTCTACCTGATCCTGCTTCCCTCATTCTTTCACAAATATTGCTGCTGAGTGCATATCCTAATAAACTATGTGTGCTAATTTTAGTTTCAGAATTCATTTCCTTGGAATTCAACCTGAAGTACTCTCCAAAACAGATTGGTGATCTTCTTAAAATGAACTGAATTCATCCACCCATAACTCCAATGTCTGCATTATATAAAGCTGGTAATGTGTTTTATATTTTGATTTTAAAGCCAAAGAGGAATAAAAAATTTATTATCTACAGAATCTAGAAAGGTTCTGCCACATAGCAGGTGCTCAGTAAATATTGGTAGAATGATTGCATTGAAAGCTTTTACTACGTCAGAGGACTAAAGGATAAGCAGAGGTTAAAATCAGGAAGCCATGGCCAAGGGCTTTTAACCTCCCCCAAGTCTTTCCCAGTTCCCCTCTTCCCCAGAGGACTTGGTCAGAGCTGAAGCCCAGGCATCAGAACTGAATGCTGAGGATACCACCAACCACTTAAAGAACCATCACATCGGCAACCCGAGGGTCACTTCTGACTCTAGAAGGAGCCCTTTTTCAGGAAATAAAATAATTTTTGAAAGCCTTTGGTTTTCCCAAACAGAAATACTAAATATTTCTAAATGCATTCAAATTCAGAAATCTAAATTTGGAGATTCGGAGAGGGAGGAGGAGGAAGGAGAGGAGCACAGGAGAAGCAGTGGTGTGTCTCTTTTTTATTATTTGGCTTCGACAGGAAATGCGTGCATGTGATGATTGGAAGCAGCTGTGGACTGTGACATCTGGGGCCCAAGTGGAGCAGATGCAGCCCCGGAAGCCACTCCCTCAGCTTTCCCTTCCACTATAAACTCCCCACACACCCTGCATCCCCCTCCCCTGTTGTATTCAGGGCTCATCCCTCCGAATAACAGCAACTATGTGTGAATATTGGATGTATGCAGGAGAGGAATTTCACTTGAGAAAATTTTAGGGAAAGAACATGGTTGAAGGAATGATTAAGATCCAGGTGGGTGCTGACCAGGAAGTGATCTTTCAGGTACCAGTCACAACTCAGCATGGCAGTAGCTAAAATCCACTCACATTTATATAGCACTGTCTCAGTCAGGGGAGGCAAGTCTATATGACAGTAACAAATAGCTCCCAAACCTCAAGACTGTCTTCTTCATTTGCCTGACGTCAGGCCATCAAGTATTAGCCCCAGCCTGCCCCAGCATGTTAGGATCACCTAGAGGATTTTTTTAAAACTCTGAGGCCCATGCCACTCTGGCCACAAAGATACCTGAACCTAAGTAGGAGGAGTTGCCGATATTAGGGATATTTGGGGGCTCAAAAATAAAAACAGAAAGGAGGGAGATGACCAACCAAATATTACTTCTTAAAGTTTCCAAGTTAAAGTGCTTCCAGTGGTCAAAACAAATCATGAAATGATTTCTAAATCATCATGTGACTGGATGATCAATTGTGCTGTAGGCCAGGCCTGGAAAGGATTAGAAAACAAAGGCTAAGAAAGGTTAAAGGACTTGTCCTGAACCTTCCAAACAGAAAGTGGTGGAGTAAAGATTTCCCCAAGGTCTCTGTCAGACCACAGCACCTGACACCAGATAGTCACTCAATAAATACTGGTCTGAATGAATTAAGTAAATGAGCTAGTGAATTACTGAATAACTGTGGAAACTCCCACAGTTTCGTCTTAGCAATGCTAATTTACAGAAACCTATTGGCATAATTAAGTTGGAAAAGATCATTCATAAGTAACCCTCTAAGTGCCACCTTCCATACCTCTCATGAGTACAAGTCATCACTGGCCATGCTGTCAACATGAGTTAACCAGAGAAATTGTGTCAACAGTGAGACCCCATTTTTATACTTAAAAGAGGCACCAAAGAGGCTGGCCAGCCTGCATTCTGAGCCAGAGCCAAGAAGTGATTGCAGTAGCATTAAGACTCTGTGTACTTTCCATTGTGGGAGGCTGAGCTACTGTGCAATATTTCCAGCCCGGTCTTCCTGTGTCAACTGGACCCATTTAGTAATTTGTGAGAAAAATCTTAAATTACACATGCATTGTATACAATACTCTTTAGTGATGGGCCTCTCCGCCACCTTCGCCCCAATTACAGACAAGAGTTTAATCTTCTCACGGTACTGAAATGAAAACAAGATTCCCCTAAAATACTACAAAGGCAGCTGATTTTTCCGCTTACTTTAAAACGATTTCTTTCTTTGAGCGATTTCAACTTTTGAAGACAGAATGAAAGCGTTAAAATTTTGAAATAGTAAAAGTAGGTGAAAAAAAGCATCCGTTCATTTCCACGTGAATGTTTCTTGTTTCTCTGAGAAGGAAGGAGGATGGGCAGCTCATTAAAATAGTTTGTACATCATTCTATTTGTTGCAGTGATACCGTATATACACAGCAGGTGGAGGAGTTGCTAAAAATCTGTTCTAGTAAGTGAATCGACTTTACATAACTAAAAGTGTGGCCCAGAGATTTTTCATTCAAGCATCTGGAATGAATTTGCCTCTCATTAACATTTGTATGCGTTATAAATAAGTATTAAAAGCTCCCAAGAAGCTTGGGTCTCATATTTGGTAAGTCATCCATTATTTCTTCCAGGAGGCCCTGCACAAAACAGGTGCAAATTAATCAGCAGCAATGGCCTCATCAGAGAAGAATAGCTGGCAAATGCCCTTCCATTTAGTCTGTTTGTGAGGCTTATTTTCTATTAATTAAGGTTTTGCTCTAAGACTTGGAAGTGTAAAGAAATAAATATTTGGGTTTCACAAACTTGGTGTGGTGGATTTATTATTGTGGTCAACTTGAGCAGGAACGCCCAGCTGGACTGAGCTGGTGTGGTTCTGGGTGTAGAAGATCAACCTAAAGTTTACTGCCAACACAACATAAAGGAGAACGGGAGCAGAGGATAGGTACTCACTGTTTCCCAGGAGAAGCTCTGTTGCGGCTGGTTCTCCTGAAGGGAACTTGGCTGCTCTCATCACAGAAGGAGCTCGGGGCCTTGCTGTGGTCGAGGATGGCTGCTGTTCACTTCAGGGGAGCTCTGGTCTTCATCTCTGCTGTAAGCATCATATCCTGGCTCCAGTTTAGATTTCTTCAGCCTTTTAATGCAGACACGGATGTACCCAGGACAGTGCCATGGGCCCCAGCTCTTGATTGGATCTTTTGGGTTTCCAGTGCACAGACAGACGTTCTGCACTCTCCTGCATTTGGCTTGTGTGTGAATGTTGTAACTTGTAAATGTCCTGTATTATATCTGCTGTCTTGCAAACCATTGACTCTAGAAGAGGGACTAATACACTCTCTTTCTCATTTGGCGTTTGGGGAGCCAGGGTCATTAAACCTCCGTGTAGAAGGCAGACATCAACGATCCAGTGATAATTACCTATGTATAAGAAAAAACATGGTTCATAAGGAAGACTTATGGAAGACTTTCTGGCCGGTAGACCTAAACCTAGACTTGGCCAGAATATCTAGTGTGTGAGTACAGAGATAACCTGTTGAATTTTGTATTCAGTATTTGGTTTGGTTTTCAGCCACATGCCAATAACATCAGAACAGTAACACTGGTTGTCTTCTAAGCCAGATAATCCTCTGAGCACTTTATATGTATCGAAAAATTTAACACAGAATCTACTCCATGTCACATGGTTCTCAACATTTTGGGACACATTAGAATCGCCCAAGGTACTTTTTTAAACCCCAATTGCCCAGCCCACCCTGGTAGGACAACTGAATCAAAATCTCAGAGGGCCAGATACCAATACCTTGTAAATCTCCCCTCAGTAATTCCAATGTGCAGTAAAAGTCCCTGTAAAGCCTCGTCCATCATAGGCAGTACCTTTGGAACGCGACTGGATTATAGGAACTATAGCTTGCTGTTAGGAGGTGGGGCCTGCTCAGAAGAGGTGGGTCACAGTGGGCATGACCTGGAAGGTTTTATCTAGCTTCCTGGCTCCTCCTTTAATCTCTTTCTGCTGCCTGGATGCCTTGCTGTTAGCAACTCAACTCTACCATTTCCCCGTGCCATGCTGGCGTGCCTTGGAGCCAGCTAACTACAGACTGAAACCTCTATACACTGAACCAAAATAAACCTCTCCTGCTTTAAATTTTGAGTGTCAGGTATTGCGTCTCGACGACAAGAATGTGACAAAACTGCAGGGTATTTCAAGAGTTTGGCCTATGCTGAAAACAAGGGACATGCATGGTCATACAGATTTGGTTTATTACTTAAAATATGGGTTATTAGCAGAAAGTCTTAAAATTCCTTCCTAAGATACACTCCCCAACAAATTTCTCAAGCAACTGGGGATTCACACGGAGTAGTTGAGAGCCAGTTTAACTATCAAATTCCAGGCAGAGAGTGACCCATCAGGGCAGCCACACCCTGTTGACACTGTCTCACTTGGCCACAGGCACCACTTCTGTGAGTGAGTCCTACAGCATTCTGTGGAAGGAACTTGATTTTGTATGTTGATATTTATCCTGAAATTGTTTGAGTTTGTTTCTTAGTTCTAACAGGCTTTTGTAGATCTTCAGAGTTTTCTATATAGAAGATCATGTCATACGTAAATAGCAATGATAAGGATTAGAAAGGAGGTGGAGAAAATGGAACATTTGCATACTTTTGGTGGGAATGTAAATTAGTACAGCCATCACAGAAAACAGTATTATGGTTCCTTAAAAACTAAAAATAAGTCTATCATATGATCCAGCAATCCCACTACAAAGTGTGTATCCAGAGGAACTGTAATCAGTAAGTTAAAGAGTTACCTGCGCTTCCATATTGAGTATTTATAATAGTCAAGGTACAGAACCAATCTGAATTCCCATCAAAGGATGAATGAATGAAGAAAATATTATTTATGTGTGTGTGTGTGTTAGAATACAATTCAGCCTTTTAACAAAAGGAGAAATACTATCCTTTGCTACAACATCAATGAACATGGAGGACCCGATGTTAAGTAAAATAAGCCAGGCCCAGAGAGATGAATGCTGGTGACCTCACTCATATGTGGAGTGTAAAAGTCAAAGTCATAGAAGAGAAAGCAAAATGGTGGTTACCATAGGCTGAAAGGTGGGAGGGTTGGAGAGGGCAAACAAGAAAGAAATAGGATAAGGGAGCCCTGAGGAGCCCTTCAAGGACTTGAATAGGACACCAAGGGAATGCAAACTGTGAACATCAAAGGAGAAAAAACAAAGGGCAGTGAGCTTCCATGCCAGGTATAGTATCAAAGACCCAGGACCTGGATGCTCTCCTTCATCTGCCTGTGCCAGGCACCCAGGAAAACTCAGGCTACAACCTAGACCTACTGTTAAACTCATGAGAAGGATCCAATTTGCTTTCCATTCAGAACCCATAGCCTTTTCCCTGATTCAACTCTTTCTTCTCATTACCCCCACATTACACTTCCCTTCCTGGCACTTCTCCAGAGGCTGATTTATCCATGATCATTCCAATGAAACTAAGGCTTTTCAGTTAGAAACAAGGAAGAAGCGATTCCAGATTGTATTTTGGTGTACGGCAAGAGTCCAGCCATGTAGACTGAAATATCCTACCTCCTACTGGCTGTGGGAAGGTGGCTGCCGTGGTTTGGATGAGTGTTCCCCAAAGGCCCATATGTAAAAGCACGGTTCCTAGGGTGGCAGTGTGGGGAGGTGCTGTGCACTCTCAAGAAGTGGAGGTTAGTGGGAAGTCCTTAGGTGACTAGGGTCACACCCTTGACAGGGACTGTGGGATCCTGATCTGAGATACACACACCTGCTCCACTTACTCCCTCAATGATGTGCTGCCCTCCCCAGCAGCCCAAACCAGTGATGCCTCCGATCCTGGACTTGAACTTCCAGCACCGTGAGTAAACCTCTCTTTCATAAGTAGCCTCTACTAGGTATCTGGTTACAGTGATGGAAATCTGGCTGACACAGCACCTAAAAAATACAGATAGTTTTCTCCCTCAGCTATATCCAAGCTATGCCTACAAACCGGCCAACAGTACCAACACGAAAGTCCAGGAAATAATAGCACTTGCTTCCAAAGACCCTGGTGAGGTCAGTGCCAAGAGCAGGATTGTAAATTGGGTTGATAGGTCTAAACCGGGGTCCTGCACCAGCTCCCTCCTCATGAGTAAACTGAGAAAAGTAACCAAGAATCACATCTATGACAGCTCCACAGGAGTTAAACTCTACCTGACTAACTTCGCAAGAGAACCCTGGCCAAGCACGAAATTTAAGCATCGCGCCAGAATGACTGCAAACAGTTACCCGTTATTCATGTCATAACATCTGCCCCAAGCTCCGGAGATGTGGGCCACAGCTGCTTCGCGCAAATGTGTCCTAGAATTTCTACAGTGCTGGCTGGCATGTAGACGGCAGGCACTCCGGTAAGTAAGCGACCCTTCTTGTGAAGCTGTGTGCATAGCCAGGACCCAGTTTTTATTCCCTCTAGGGCTGATGAAAATTCTAATTCTAATTCTAATGCAGCCGAAACCTTTCCAAGCCATATGTGCGTTCACACTGTGACTCCAACATAATCAAGAACCTGAATGGCTAAGTAACAAGAGAGTCTACATGCTCCGTCTATGGCAATGTGGGAGACTTCTTTTCTTGGCTTTTTTTTTTTCCTCTATCCTTTGGAGGAAGTGAAAGGATGGATAACAGAAGCGCGAATAGAGAATCTTCCATAATAAGAACACTACAAAGAAAATCCCCAAATTCTTAAATTGTTTAAATGTTGTGAAAGAGGTTTATTAAGAAATTCAATCATTTTTGAGTATTTCTCAGAACAGATACACTTCCAGAGAATCGAGACCTTTATTCCCAAAATTATTGTGTACCACTACATTTTTTTTTTTGGAAAGGAAACTATCCCAACCAGGAAAGGATCAGGAGTTCATGTCATCTTTGACTTAGACGTGACTTTTGCTTTTATTTTTCTGAGAGTGAAAAGCAATTAATCCATCTTATCGACGATGCATTTAGTCAATGAAGAAAATGTCTTCCTGTTGGAGAATAATTAACACCATCTGAGAAAGAGTTAACGCAACCACCATCTATGCTCCAGCTATCCTGAAATAACCCTGTGGGAAGCCTCTGTAAGTGACCAAATGAGAAAGCCTAAGTGCAGGCCCCAACAAGGATGGCTTGGGCTGGCTGGAAGTGGCTGCTTAGCACACTTTGGGGACCATGCTGGCAGAGCTTACCAATAATAAGAAAGCCATCTCAGGAGACTCTACTGCTCACAGAATGCAGTTAGTGGCATCTGTACAAGCTATTTGCAGATGAATTAGTGTATGCAGTTGTTCAACAGCATTGCCTCTTCACTTTTTGGCAAGGGCAGAATCAAAGGACCTGGGATGTGATTACAGCCTTTAATATTCAGCTCTGAAGTTTCAACAATACTTGCATTGTCTCCTGAAAGTGTTCATTCGGTTCTTAAAAGTGTTTCAAAATAAAAACACTGCTTCGTTGGTACAAGGGCATGCACTGATGGACCCTCTGGGGACCTGGCTGAGGTTCCAGCTGTTTTAGAAGTCTTACTGCGACACCCACCTCCACACCAAGGCTCCGCGCCCACACTCAAAGTGTGCCCATGATAGCCGGGCTTCCCGGAGTCATGGTCCGCTTCAGAGCACAGACAAACACCCTGCTGAGATAGCTGCTCCTACAGTAGACGGAAAGCCTCTCCGGGCTGAGGACTGTCTGCCCTTCCTCTTCCTGAGCCCAGCGCCCAACACAAAAGCTTCTCTGAGCTGCCGTTCAGCTCAAGTGAACTGAGACCCGTGGGGACGGGATTTCCCAGGGCTGTAAATGGTCTATTTTAACTCCTCGTCCTATGTGAAATGAAAGGGAGCTTTTTACATCCCTTAAATCTATGAGCCACTTCTCAAAATCAAAATATGTTTATATGTATTTTCAGCTCTGCGCACCCCTGGTGTTTTCCGGTCTTCAGCCAGAGATTTTTTGCAGGCTATGAACCATTCCTTCATTTCAAGTGTCTTGATACTTTTTTTCATCTCCGTGGTGTTTTTCCTTCTACAAATTATGTTTCCCTTTGGGCCTCTTTCCTCTGGCAGTGTGCAGGCCTGTAAAAATAAAGTTCACGTAGTAATCCTGATTTTTACGGGAAACTCTAAGAAAGAAAAAGAGGAACATCGCCATGTTTTAAATAAGGTTCATTTGTCTAGTGAATACCTGCTATTGGAGTATTCCACTGAAAGTCAAAGAAAAAAGTTATGACTGCTCACCTTGCCTTGTAATGAAAATCCCCAAATTTATTTAAATGTCAGAGATGCAATGAAAAAATTTTAGAATAAATATTATTTGGGAGCAATTTGAAGACCTAAAAGTAAAACAAAGTAAAAAGGAGAAGATGTTTAATAAACTCAAAATATACTCCAAATTCAAGAGTGCCTTGCAATGTAGTTCTAAAAGTTTCTTCATAACATTGTGTGAACCTCCACATGATATTAAGTGGAAACTTAAGTCTTGGGAGTGAGAGGCTGTGTCTGTCTTAGTCACATTCTCCCCAGTATTTATGGAAGCACCAGAACTTAGGAGCCTCAATGCTAGTTAATGAATATTTGTGAATTACTAAGTGGAGGGGTCAACGGCAGAAAGTCATTCTGACTGGATGGAAATACTACCGCCTTCCTTTATAAACTTCAGCTTAGCACTGGGGACAGAAAATTTGCTTAACCCAAACTGAACCTTCCAGCACTTGTTGTAACTAAGCACTGAGATCATGTCGAAGTTATGCATAAAGCTGAAAGCTAAAAGGCTTGGTCCTTGTCCTCAAGGAAATTACTCTGTAGCTATGGATCCCTTACACGCTGAAGTTAACAGGAGGAAAAACACGTAGGAAAAGCTACACATGGCAATATGCCAGCATTCCGGAGTCCGCAGCATTTCAAATAGAAAGTCTATGAGGAAAAATGAATATTTTTTGATCCATTTTGAGATCATACTCTTAAGTGAAATAAATCGGACACGCATGTTTAAATACCACATTGTTTCTCTGGTGTGAGAAACTGAAAGTGTAAATAAAGACTAAAATGCATTATATTGGGAAAGGGAAGCAAATGTCCAATTGGAAAAGGACACAAGGGAGGGGGAAAGGAACAGGAGGAGTAGAGAAATAAGAAATGGAAGGAAAAAATGGAAACGAAGCTTTTGTAAATAAGGAGGGAGGAGGGGGTGAGGGGAGAGGAGGGAAATGGGAAAAAAAGAAGCCACAAGATATATCATGTACAGGTACAAATCCCCTACGATGAATGCTATCACTGTGTACATCTAAAATGTACCATTAAAATAAAATAAATTAAATTTTAAAAAAGGAAAAGAGCTGGCTGTGTCTACATTTTAAGAGATGAGAACAGCTCAGAAATCAAAACTCTAACTGAAGCGCTTTGACAATATAACCTGCAATACCACACCTCACAGAAGGTCCCTGCTGTTACTAAATACTTTCCGCTAGTCCACAAGAACATCGCCCCATTCCAAGGGTGTTATAGTAAGTGCTTCCTGTTTCCAACTGCCCCATGAAACCATTCCTATTACTTTATTGTCACAGTTACAACTTTTCAAAACTGAGGCATAAAATAGCTAACCTGTCAAGATTACACGATTCCACTTTCCAATTTTCACTTGTCAAAGACTATGCAATGTTAAAGTGGCTGGCCCAGGACCTGAGCCAGGTGTCTAGATAACGGAGCCCACCAAGGGGCAGCTGAGGCTTGGACTTTGATCTACAGTTAGACCAGGCTGATTGCTGCCATCTTTCAGGGATCCACTGAGACTGGTGATGGACTTGGGAGGTTTCCCTTCTATCCTTAGCTGATAAATGATGAGAAAATGATGGCTAGATAACTTTCCAAATTACAGAGCATGGAACTGATGTTTCCAAATATTTCTTTCACGAAAGCACAGTGCCTCTCAAATGACAAGTACCTATCATTCTGTCACAAAATTTTTGGTAGGCCTACGCTTCTAGAACATTTTTGGCCTTTAAGATGTTCACATGAACCAAAGAAAAGAGAACCATACTTGCACACTATAGAGATTATTTTGTTTTGGTCTTTTCAATTAACAAGATCCTATTTTCTCTATCATTTTTCTTGAAGTGCCTAATGACCACTGGCCTGCCCGAATCACTATCCGCCAGGTTTTCTAAACATTGGTCGTAAGTGCTTAGAAATCAAACAACGTCGTGTCTTAGGGTGCCAAGGAGCACTACAGACCACACGGCGCATTCCAGTGGCTGTTTCAAATGGGAAGAATTTTTGGTAATCTCCCCCCAGAGGTTTTAAGACTTTAAGTAAATTTTTCAGCAAAGAACCAAGATCCATGTGGTTATTTCTTACATAAATCATGTCATGCACAGTTGATACCATTCCAGTTACTCTTTATAGTCTCTCAAAAGCATTGATGTCTATAAAATGAATTAAGATCTGTTGTGTACATGTACCAACTAACCATAAGGCATGTAACCATTCTGTATTGCAAACATGTACCAATAAAAAAATAAAAGAACTGACATATACTAGCCAGGAAAAATGTCATGTTCTGCTAAGGCTGACTGAAGGCTGCCATGAGAGAAAAGATTGCCAATGAGCATCTATGTCACAGATCCTCCACTTAAAGATTAGAATTCTCATGAGGCTTCTGCCCCCTCTCATCCAAAGTGCAAGCCACAGACAAGCTCTTTAAAAATACCCACGTTAAGCACAATTGGTTATAATAATGTCCACCTATTACTTTTTCAATTGTCATCATGATCAGAATTAAATAACAGCTTCCCGCAATGATGGGAAAAGAGGCCAAGGGCCTGACCTCAAGGAGGTTGTCCTACGGCAGCCATGGCCCGCCCTTCTCAGTTTCCCTACCTGAGAAGGCTTCCTGAGATGAGAAGCTTGGCTCGGAAACCATATCTAAGATACTTCAGAGAAACTTTGCTGCAGACCCCTCCACTCCCTGCTGTCCAGAATGGAATCACATAGTCTCATTTTTAGAAGTGACAGAGGCCTCAAAAGTTCTTTAGCTCCAAAGTCGTGCCTCAGAGAGCTTAGTACGTTACTTTTTGAAGATCGTGAAAGCTTCCTCCACGATTTGGTCTTGCTCATTAGCCCACTTAGGGGCTCCCATCATCCAACAAAATGCTCTTTCCTGAAACTTAAAGCCTTTTACTGTTGAATTCTAAACAGCTGGAAAAGAGTGTTAACTTTTTATATCTGAAAGAACAGTCCTGAAGTCTTCACTGCTTTTTCTTTTACAGGCCAATAATTGTCTTAGTGAAACTACCTCTGTATGAGAGCAAGAGAAACTAACTTTAATCAGTGTTTAATAACACTTCGCAAGGAATTTGTTACAAGTATGTGAAGTTGTTACATGCTGTATATGTTGATAAAGCTGAATCTCAGAAAAGAGCCAGAATGATAAAACAGAAACTCAGGAACCAAAATTATTTGCCTCTCAGTACAAGCAAATGGTCAGAACTCAGGTCGAAGCCGGAATTCCTGGGTTCAAGTCCCTGTCCCACCAAGGCCACTGCTTTCAGAGAAGGGGATCATTCATTACAGCCAATCCTTCTCCCTCGCAATCATACCTCACACACCCCTTTCTGAACCTCATTAAGGTCTGCTACATCCCTCTGACTGACGAGCTTTTCTAGAAGTCTAGGCCTAGCAAACTCCAGGCACAGTTGAGAATTAGAGAAGTGTGGTACTCTTTACTTGTAGAATTCCATAGTTCACACAGAACGATAAGCACTTGGAGAGTCTGCACTTGTATCTAACATCACTTTACCTCATCACTTGCTGAACTGTATGTTACTACACTTACTCAGCTTGTAAGAAGACAACAAACTTTCTTGATTTGGGTGACTACTTAGATTTTGCCTTCCAGGAAGTGACACTGAATTTGCCCTAATTGAAACTTACACTCTTTTCGAGGTACTATGTTTTGATTTTCACACTATCACTGCAGATTGTACAACTGTCTTTTAAACTCATAGCACCCTTTGCATTCTGTGTCACCTGGAAGCTCAGTGGCCGCATTCCTGAGTCCATCCCTTTGGTGGCAATCCACCCATGAGGTTGATAACCCGGGTATATATGACAGAGATGGCACTTGTCAGTGGTACCTCCTTAGTCTTCTTCCTGCTCTGGCGGATAAACTCTAGGGTGGCCCCAGTGAGTCACAGCTTTGTAAAATCCCTCCTTGTGAGTTTGTGACTTGTTTCTAGCCAATAAAATAGAGCAAAGCTAAAGAGATGTCATGCCCATGACTACCTGACTGCCCATGAAACTCTGTCTAGAACACTGCTGGCTTGGAGCTACGGTGACATGTTGTGAGAGAGGGGTGGGTACCAGGGACACAAGTGGCTTCTAGGAGCTTTGGTGTCCCTCAGCCACCGTCAGCCAGTGAGAAAACTGAGACCTCCCTTCCTACAGCTCTAAAAAGCTGACTTGCACCAACTCTCAAGAGCTCAGCAGAGAACCCAGGCGCTGGGACAGAATGTGACCCACTCAACAAGTGATTTTTGCCATGTGGGACCCTGAGCTAAAAGCCCAGTTGAGTTGTGCTGGACTCCTACCCGTGGGACATGTCCATCAAAATAGATGCTATTTTAAGCCATTAAGTTACACCACAACATAAAACTAATAAACCACCCTCTCCTCCCTATCCATCCCCTCCCATTACTACCCACCCAGCATGCCATGAACCAGTTCCTGCCAGAAATCATTAAAGCATCAAGAAGGGAGGTGGTATTGGCAGAGCGCCCTTTGTACATACGCTCAACACCAATTCAGATGCCCTCTTTTAATTCTGGGAGGTGGGTATTGTTTTCTACTGTTTAATTTTCTTATGTAAAAACTTGAGTGTTATGGAATACATTGTATCATTCTCTCCCCCCCACCCTACCCGCCTAAGAAAGATTCATAGGCTGAATCCCTAAGCCCCAATATGATTGATCTAGAGCTAGAAGGAAGGAAGGAAGGAAGGAAGGAAGGAAGGAAGGAAGGAAGGAAGGAAGGAGTGAGCAGGGAGAGAGGTTGGTTGGTTGGTTTCCTTTAAAGAACTAGCCCACACAGCTGAGGTTACTGCTAAGTCTGAAGTCTGTAGGGCCAGTCAGCAGACTGAAAACACAAGCAATAATTCATAAACCAGTTTGAAGGCAGAATTTCTTATTCAGGAAAGCTCAAGTTTTGCTGTTGAGGCTTTCAACTAATTGTATTAGGTCCCTTATAAAGGATGATCTCTTTTACTTAAGGTCATTTGACTATAGATTTTACCTATACTTCATATCAACCCCTAGGTCAATGTTTGATTAAATCACTGGTAGTCAAGTTGACACATCAAACTATCTGTCACAGATGCCTTCCTTGTCTCCTCAACCACTACCAGCTTCAAGAAAAAATGAGGGGATCATATTCTTGCCAGTCTGTAATCCCCACCGAGTTTTGCACTGTGCCTCGAAGCTCATAGATGTCCAAGAAATGTGCACTGTCACAATCCTTCAGCTCAACTGCACGATACACGCTGTCCCTGCACGTCTTTGAATGAGAAGGGATGTTCAAATCAAAGAGAATTACCCAGAGCTCAGGCAAGATCATGAATCATAAAACACAGGGGCCAATCTCCTCATTCACTTGGCCAGATCTGAAGACTCTGCCCTTCATCTAAGTCACACACCCCATCTTGACTCAGGAGTACATCGTGCCCACGTCAAGGAATTACATTCCTCTGAAAAATGCTACAAAGTACACCACATGCCTTTTTCGGAAAATGAACTGAAGCCTAGGGCTTAAGAGGCTTCATTTTTTTCCCACTTGACTTGGATCTCTTCTTGGGCTATTTGATCTTCTTCTTTCCATACAGCAGATGTTCCTGAGAGACTGCACAGGGCGCCCTGGGCTGGAGCCAGCCCTCTGATCTGCATGTGTCTCCACCAGCCACCCATGAGGTGCAGGGCAAGCTGTGGCCCCCATGACTCAGATTTTGGCCTTTGCAAGCATTCCATGCACCTGATATCTTCTGGCCACACCCCTCATCTGATACTTAAGGAGAAATACATTTGTAAGCGTGTTCTCTTGGTATACAGATGCCTGATGATCTATCCATGATGTTAATCTAGCCATATTCTCAAGGCTTGGCCTTCTGCATCCAAAAATCAAGAAAAGATAAGAAGTTAATAAACTAACTGAGCACTCTATAGAAGCCAGGCACTGAAGGAAGTTTGCATGCAGTTAAATGTTCATAAAACCTCATGAAATATATTTTGTTAGAGCCATGAAGCAAACGAGGATGCCCGGGTTGTCATTTGGAACATGGATGGGAGGTCAAAGAAAGAGGCAAAGCTGGCAGAGTGTGGTCATAAACTCCAGTGTCTGGACACACTGGATAGACTTATCATGAGAAAACCACCAGTTTTCACACTTACCAGTTCAACAGCATGTAATGCCTTCGAACTCGAAGTATTCTAAGACATCCAGAGTTTTCCAAAGGAAATGGACAAGCAGAGTTTTGTTTTGTTATTTTTTTAAAAAGGGAACAAGTGAAATATCTTTTGAGTGGAAATTGAGTATAAACATTTTAAATAAAGTCATTTTCTGAAAGTGTAGTAATCTGTCATTGAAATAGACAATACCGAAGTTAGTATTTTAAAAGAAAACAGATTTCTTGACATGCTTTTCACATCTAGTTTTTTTTCCCCCAAGAACCTGCTGTGCATAACCCCACATCTCAACACACAAAATCCCACTAAATAAATTTTAAATTACTTAACCTGTGAAAAACGCTGGTTCCTGTCTGTGTCTTAAGAATTTTTCCCTTGGTTGCTTCACACTACAAAAAAAATCCTTTTGTTCACAGGTCAAGAAAGAACATCAATTGAAAAATCAGAAATGTAAGTTACATTGGTGGGATCTACCCAGAGGTTATTGAGAATCACAGAGGTTATTGAGAATCACAGGTAAGTTCTTAAAAATTACCAAAGTTGTCCTGCATGCTGAGAACACAGAAGAGAATTTCCCTGACCTTTGCTCTCTTTACCCCCAGCCTCTCAACCCATGGGTAAGTCTCTGTTTCCTTGTATTAAATAAAACCTTTCATATTTGGAGGAGGAAAAAGAAAACAAATAAATCAAGAATCTCATCACAACTGTAAGTGGTCAGACAGGTGGATGGATGGAATTTTGAGGTCATAAAGGCCATAAAAAGTCATAGAGGGTTGCAAATAATACCATTAAGAAAGTGAAAAGAAGAAAACATTTGCAAATCGTCTATCTGCTAAAGGACTCCTATCTGTAGTATATAAAGAACTCCTAAAACTCTACACTAAAATGATGAACAATTTGGGGCTATAGACCAGTGGTAGAGCACTTGCCTAGCATGCATGAGGTCCTGGGTCAATCCCCTCCACTGCCAAAAAAGAAAAAGAAAAGAAAAGAAAAAAGGATTAATGACCCAATTAAAATTAGGCAAATGATCTGAATAGGTTTTTCTCCAAAGAAAATATACAAATGGCCAGTAAGTACAGTACATAAAAAGATATTCAGCACTATTAGCCCTCAAGGAAACCAAAGTCAAAATCACAATGAGTACCACTTCACATCTGTAGAACAGCAGTAATCAATGAGACAAATAATAAGTAATATTGGTAGGGTGAGAATGTAGAAAAATTCACACTCTGCTATATTGCTGGTGGGAATAGGAAATGGATACGTGAGGAGCTGAGAAACATGCCTGGATTGCCTTTTGTCAGGAAAATAAAAAAACATACAATGGAAAGGGAATCAGAAATTGTGCTAGACAGCCATCTTGGCCACAGTGCAGGCTAACCCAAGACAGCTGAGATGACTCTCTTGAAAGGATGTCATAGTATCATATGGATTTGGAGCAAGTAACCCTGAGAAAACAGATTGATTCCATGGGAGACGGCTTAAAACTAAAATGGCCATTTAAAAAAACTAAATAACCATCTCAACCAAGCGTGCAATTAGAGCTTCTTCTAGCTGAAAGAAACCCCAGAGAGCGTCTATTTCTCACACAAAATATTTCACCTAGAACAAATGCTTACAGAACCACCATCTGCAGTGCCTCCCCTTTGAGATATCGTGGGCTTGCCCTCCCCTGTTTCACCGCCACGCGGGCGAGTCCTTTTCTCCCTTGTCACCAGCAACCCATACCCAAGCAGCAAAAACGAACCCGTGGCCAAGTTGAGGCTGTGAAAAATCAAGACACACAGGCCGCCCACCTCAGTGGTAAACTGTAAAAGGGCTCAGACATCATTACTTCTAAATCAACACAAAACCATTTCTAAATTACCCACTACCCTCTGGAGAGGGTAACCTGGTATTGATGGAGAGCTCTCCAGGCTAGTGAAATCTGCCCCTTATACAACTAAAACTTGTTTCTGTTTTTGTTTTTTTTTTTTTAATTAAGACATTTGGAATGCTTCCTGAAATGCGTTCCAAGCTTCCCTACCTTTTAGAACAGAAAACTACCTTGAATGGCATTCACTCTTTTCTCGATGCGATATAAGGATTTTTAACAGCATTTATGTAGTCCAGGCCCCTTTTTGGCCTCCTGTGGATCTAGATTGTTGTAGTCAGGGAATTCTTAGGGCTTCCCTGGCCCTCTCCATGTTTGGCTGCCCAGTGATTCCTCATCTCTCTATTCCTGCCTGGTGTGACTCCCTCTTGCCTTATGATTCACTTCTTACTTGTGTAGGTTTGAAAACCAAATAGCAAAATTGCTGAGAGCATTTTGACTCATACTTTGCACCTAAATACAGATGGGTCCACCTATAATTCTTTGACATTATAATGATGGGAACACACTCAGTAAGAACGAGACTTGGAATCTTGACCTTTCCTAGGCTAGCAATATGTAGTGAGATACTCTTGCAGCAACAAACCTCGGGCCCCAGCTGACCCTGAAATCACAAACAACTGACACTCTATAGTGGCAGGCACAACCCCTGCCCCATAGGTTCCTGGACAGGTAGTAACGCAGCCCCACAAAATCATAAAATTCTAGCATTATTAGGTGATTTTTTTAACTTTTGTGGCACTCAAGCTTAGTCTGTACAGGCAACCACAGAACACTGTGCAGGGGAGAGTGCAGTGCATGGCTGTCTCTGACTCCCATGCCAGCCACACACAGTCAGACTAAAACCTACCTGTACCACCAATCAGTTGAGGGTTCTTTAGCTTGATTGAGATAAAAATCATGAATCGGCAGTTATAGTTCTGGGCTTGGATTCGCTGGTTGCCACGAATTAATGCCAGAAGCAATCAGAAACTCCGCAGGTTCTGTTCTCTGTCACTGGTCTGCATCAGCTGCTGGCCTCTGGAGCTCTTCAGGGTTAGCAGCCACTAGTGTTTATAGCTCTCTCTTTTTATAATTGGCTGCTCTGTCCACACTACTCAGGACCTAGTAGATTTACAGGACCTCCTGAGACTATAGTACTTGAGAACTAAATCACAAGCAGATTTACAGGACCACCACAGAGCGGCCTTGTGCCGTGGCACAGAAGGTGCAACGCAGGGCCAGGGAGCCCTCCCACTCAAGAAGTGCGAAGGGGTGCTGCTTATATAGTGGCTGCAGGCCTGGGATTGGTCCAAATTCAGACCTGAGGAGCACTCCAAATTCGAGCCTGCTGATTGGTCCAAATAGATCTAAAGGCAAGCCTTTCCCCCTGAGCCTACTGATTGATCCAAATTCAATTCACCTGATAGGTTCAAATTGAAGCCCACTGCGTTCAGGGCAGACACCTAGAAGGGACAAGGGAGGAGCATCTAGGACAGACACAGATGATTGGCCAGAACTTCGGAAGAGAGGAGGCTGTTTGACTGGCGATTATCACATTTCTTCCAAACCTGGGAGTCTTCATGAGGACCAGCTGTGTTAATTACAGCTCCCCGGTGTTTGGAGAGTTTGAGGATTGGCTCTGCCAGGTGAGGGGAAGTTTCCCTACCGCTTATTCAAAGAGGAAGCAGTTTTTGAACCTGTGGGGTTCATGGGGAGCAGCCCAACTGCACTCCGCCGCCTGTCGGAGTAGCCAGAGGCCAGAGGACACCGAGACAAACCGTCCAGGTCCCTCCGCGGGGGCCGCTGGGGAGCAAAAGGAGGCGAGCAGTGGGGGCGACGGCGGATGGCCGATTCGAGAACCCCGCCAGACATCACAGGGATTAAAGGGTAAAGTCAGGCTTTTCTTGTCTTTCTCACCTGTGTCAGATATGCGCGCACTTGTGCAACTTGGTGAATAAAACATGATGATTAGCAAAAACAGCATTTCAATCCACCTCCATGTGTATGTGCCTGTGAAGACAGCCGTTTACTCCCATAAGCAGACGTGTAAGCTTTGTAATTCTTTTTTCTTTTATCTTCCCCCTTCCTTCCCCCTACTCTCTATCTCTTGTTCCCTTTCTCATTTGAAAATGATCTCCCTACTTCCTATCTATCTTTTATTTTGTTCATTTATATTTTGAGTTTCAAAAACAACAACAACAACAAGATTTGCATTTGCAAGTGATCCAAGGCCAACTCAAACTGGCTTCATAAGGTTGAAAAACTCCACCCACCCCACGGTCATAGCCCAGTGCAAGGGCTCAAACAATATCATTATCACTCAAGACCTTTGGCTCTACTCTCTTCCTTGTTGCCTTTTTATCCAGGCAAAGAGGGCCAACCGCAGCAACAGGCTTGTATTCTGCCAGTTTCACATGCCCAACAGAGGCTAAGTACCTTTTCCCTAGGAAACAAGCAAAAGTGGCAGTACAGTTCCCATTTGTCTGTATTGGGTCACATGACCACCTCTGAACCAATCACAGAGAGTCTGAATGATATCACAGTCTAGGGGAGGACACTGTTTCAGACAAGCCTCCTACACTTAGCCCCAGCCGACCAGACCAAATCAGAATGGAGTTATTTGTAGTACATGTCACATAATCACTTTCCTAGCAACCCAAGTCAACATAATAAGGAAGCCCCCTCTTCTTTAATCCTGAGGAAAATAATTTGAAATGACTAATCTGTTTGTTATTCTGTTTCTGTTTTCTTCAGTTCTTTTCTACCAAGAAAGCTCACCTCATCTGCTCAGCTCACTGGAAGACTCATCCTACTATATGGAAGTAAATATTGCCCATTTCTAGAAGCACAAGTAAAAGCTGATTAAGATATTTAAATTAAATTTGTTGTAATTTTGTCTTTTGACAAGGCCCAGGCTTTGATGATGTGCTCGGTCCTGGAGTTCAATCCATCTAAACCTACAAGGATTGAGAAAAGGGAAAGTTAAGGTTAATTCCTTAAGATGAAATCAAGGAGACATTAGCAGGAGAGAAAGGATGCTGGGCAGAGAAAAACAACAGATGTCACCTGAAGTTTATTGCCTAGTGTTTAATTTAGGTTTCTAGGGGTTTGAGCACAAGGCAATCTTTAAATAATCATTTTACTGTAGACTCATTTCTGCTAGTAACACTTCTAAAATTTTCTATGTGTAAGAAGATAAACTTGGCACAGAAACCACCTAATGTACCTCTAACGTTAGGCCTTCTTTAAGCAGAACATATTTTTTTGTTTCCTGATTACAGCATGTTTCTATCATCACCCTCATAATAATTTTCACACTTTTTCTCTGACTTGAAGTAAAAATTTCAGTGTGAAATTTCTCTCCTGTCTTCAATGTCATTATGTTAGCAGTTTCTCAGTCTTGATGAGTCCTTCTGGAACATCATTTTCTTCTAAAACAGGAAGTATGAGAACCAAAAATAATCTTTCCTTTTAGCCTAGAAGCTCTCCAGTGAGCGTTCTGGAAGGTTTAATAAAAGGGAGTATTAGCAGCCAGGGCTCACCACGCTGGTCCTTCCCAGAGGCATCTTTCCACTTCCTGCGGGGCTCGGTCTCCTAAGCAGATGTCTCTTGTGTGTGGGGACCGTATTTTCACCAGCAGTAGGCATGGTCTCCCTTGGCATCCGTGGGAGCTTCCCAGATACTGAAGACTCGCAGCATGCAGCGCACACCCAGCTCTGCTGCCTGTGTGCTCACATGGTGAGAACGGGCCAAGCTCCCCACACTCACACCCCGTCCGCCGCCACCTCCATAAATCCTGCTGTGCAGCAGGGGCTGGAAACAGATCTGTTTGCTCTTCAAAGGCCATGAAGACAAGAACTCTCAAAGTTTTTGCGTCAGCATCGCCACTCTCTGAATGTGCGGGCTGTTCCTCCTTGACACCACCTGGCAAGGGACCACAGCATCTCTTGGAATCATCCACCTCTCTGTGCTTCCCAGTAAGGACACTTGGCTTTGGAACTCGATCGAGCCCCCTCCCAAGAGGAGGTGTGATGACTACTCACAGCACCAGGCTCCTTCACTCCCTTCCCTGACCGTACTCCCTGATTCCTTTCTGGGCTGCTCCCCTTCTCCACCTCCACGCACCTGGTCCAGGCAGGGCTTTCTCCCTAGGCCTACGCTAATCACTACACCTGCCTCTCGCTGGTCACAGGACTGGTTCCAAGACAGGACCTAGTAGTCTAAGATAGCTCTGAGCAAGTCAGGACATTTTGCAAGAGTACTCAGAGAAGCATCCTATTTCCTGATATACTTGAAGCTGAGCCAGTGCTGGGGACCAAATTATCACATTTCTCTGGGACTTTCCTGGATTTAAAACTGAAAGTCCTATATCTGGGGAACCCCCTCAGCCCCAGGCAAACCGGAAAGTTGGTTACTAAATATGTGAGGGCTGGAGCAGCTAAAGTCATACTATTACTACAAAAATACAGCAATCACATCTTTAAGCCCCTTATTGTCTGTTGTGCTTTAGCCAGCATAACTTGGACTTCTTGATATTCAGCACAGAAAGTATGTTCACTAATATATCGGTTGCATATGATACAAGTCTCTTAACCCGGCCCCCAACCCTCAGTTCGTGCATCTGTAAAACTGGAATGATGTTTCTTGACGACTACATGACACCACAGTGTCCAGTATCCATTTCAATGACTAGCACATAGTAACTGCCCAGGAAGTTTGGCTTTCTTCCCTAAATAATCTATAACACTCACAGACTCTGGTAGTTGAGAGTTAGAAGGGACATGGAGATGTGCTTGCTCTGATTGCTTGTTATGCAGATAAAGGGAGCTGAGATACAGTTGAAAAGTGACTTGACAGAAGCCCTTCACCTAGTGTCAAGTCGAAACTCTGACCAGACCTCCTGAATTCTGGAGTAGCATTCTTTTCACCCCTTCATGGACTCAAATACATTCTGCCTGTTGATGCAGAGAAGAGGTTGAACCGTTCACAATCCAAGAAGACTCTGCCCAAATATTACAACTATGGCATGCCAGGGCAGAGCCAGGATTTGACGCAGCAAGGACTCACCTGGCTGGGCTGTCTCGCTGGACACTGGCCAGGGTCTCATAGGACATGACCAATAGGAAGTTTCTTGTGTCCCAGGGTCACCTACCCCAACTAAGAGCAAGACTCCTTTGAAATACCAAATGAGTGCCAAAGGGACCCATTCTCTGGCAAAACCCTTAGTAATGAAATGGATCTGTTATGTCCTAAAATTGTGCATTGAAACGCTAACCCTGGTGGGGTGGTATTAGGAGGTGGGAACTTGGGGAGGAGATTTGGTCATGAAGGTGCAGCGCTCAGGATGGAATTTGTGCTCCTGTAAGAAAAGATGCAGTATGCTAGCGATCTCATGCTGTCATCTCAGTCCTCCCCCCTACTCCCATGCCATGTGAGATTATAATGAGATGATGGCCATCTGCATGCCAGGAAGAGGACCCTCAGTAGATCCTGACCATCCTGGCACCTTGATCTCAGATGTCCGGCCTCCAGAACTATGAGAAATAAATCTCTGTTGCATAAGCCATGCAGTCTATGGTATTTGTTATAGCCAACAGAGTTAAGACGGTGTCGATAAGCAACTGCTAATTGCAAGAGTCAGACACTAACTAAGCTTTGGTCTGTTCTCAGGAAAGTAAAATTCATTTTCAAAATGTAAATGCTTATAAATACTTTTAAATGCTTTTCCCAAGATTGTAAATGCTTTTCCCGAGCAAATGCTACCAAGGGATGAAGAGGAGAGAGTCCAATAACCCTTCCTCAAGCTGGACCAGAGGCAGGACGGGAAGGAAGCCAGGGAAGATTCCCTTGTTGTCACCTGAAGGGCTCCCGTACTTGGCTGGCCTGCTTTCTCCTGCGATTGGAGGCATGACCAGCACGTGCAGAGGTCCGCTGCATCGGTGATTTATTTGCCATGTCCACAGCCTCCTCTATTACAGCCTGAACTCGTTTTAGTCCAAGCTGACTCAAGTTCACAAAAAGAATATTCCCCTTGACTGCCATATGTTTGGGAGGGATCCTTGGAATGTGGTGGCCAAGTGATTCCCCCAGGACTTCTGGGCTTGAGCCCAGATGCTCCAAAAAATCTTGGAGGAATGTATAGTCCTGAGTGGAGGAATTTTCCTTTCCATAGATGAGCAGCATCACCACTGTGTATTCAGAGTGAGAAGGGGGTTCGTACAAGCTGTGATACACCAAAATGTGCCTGTGAGCCTCACGAGGCCAGAGACCACAGCCATGACCGAGACTGCACGTCTGCCACGCAGCAAATTGGAGTTTCATGTGTGCATTGTTTAAGGGTTCATGTCATCACGTTGCTCAATCCTACAGGTTTTGAACGAGTTGACAAGTAGCCGAAGAGCAAAGTCGTGATCCGAACATCAGCTTTACTAGCACTTTACCACGGGTAAAGCTGCATTTGAGGCCCTGTCTTAATCTAGAGCCCAACAGAATCTCCTTACTCCTTTCTTCCCTCTGCACAGATGAGCCTACAGATCCAGGGAGAGGCCGAACAGCCCGATTTCTTCCTGTCCCTACAGGTCGCTGGGCCTTCGTATCAGCAATCTAGGTTCTTTAAGGTGACCCGCAATGCAGCCATGTGGTGGTAGGTTTTATAAACTTTACAGAGGTCAGCTGACTTAACACTACAGTGTTGGTTAATGACACTGATTCTTTCCATTCTGATGTTCCCTCTGCCATACTTCTCTTCGTGATGGGTAGAATAGTATTGGCATATCCAGGAGTATTTGAGGGTCTGAAAAGTTGATTTAGGAATGCCTTGGTTTGGGATTAGCAGTAATACCTGTATGCACTTTACACTGATTGCTGGGTATAGTTAAGCGACTGTTAACTATTAGAGAGTAAAACTATCTTTCAGGTTTCTTTTTCTTTTTTTTTTTTTTTTGGTGGGGGGGTATGTGCTGGGGATCGAACTCAGGGCCTTGCACTCGATAGGCAAGCACTCCACCACTTGAGCTAAATCCCCTACCCCAAAAGTAACTTTCTGAAGCATTTTGAATATACTTTTAATTGAAATTTTTATGGGGATAATTATATATTCACATGGAGTTGTAGGAAATAATATGAAGTTTTTTAAAACACTTTGCCTACAAAACAGTAGTCTAATATCACAGTTGGATAGTCTTTGAAAAACTTCCTTTATATTTAGATTTCTCAGTTTTACTCAGACTTGTGTGCATGCCTGTGTGTGTGCGTGTGTGTGTATATTAAGTTCCACCAATTTTATTACCCGTGTGGATCACAATATTACCACAATAAAGTCACTGATCAGCTCCTAAAAAGTAAGGACCCTCCAGACTGTGTTTCTCTTTTATATCCATACTCAGCTTGCAACTCCTGCTTCCCCTGACGCTCATCTTGGGCAACAATTAATCTGTTCTTCATTGCTAAAATCCCCAAAAATATTTGCTAAATGGAGCCATACAGTATGGAATCTGATGATTCGCTTTTTTCAGCACAATCCTCTTGAAATCCATCCAAATTGAATGTATCAGTAGTTTATTGTTTTTCATTGATGAGTACTCTTCTATAGCATGGATATACCACAGTTTTAGTCTCTGGCCTGTTGAAAGATATCGGCTGCCTCCAGCTAGTATGAATGTTTATGTACTTACTGGTTTTTATGTGAGCTACAGCTTTCATTTTTGTGCAAGTAAGACTTGTGTCATGTAACCAGCATGCAACTAGTAAATCATATATTACTAGTTAGTGGCCTCTCCCTTGCAATGTAATTTCTTAAAAAGGAAATGTGTATTCAGCCTAAGCAGAAACCCATACACCTAGCAAATTTTCGGTAAAAATAACTACTGCTATTGTAAACCAAACCCTGTGCAATTCTAACCATTATCAAAGAGGAAAATATGTTTAGTACTGACATTCTGAAATGTATTGTCTATAGAGTAACAGTGTTTTTCAGTCCTTTCTACCAGATGTTTCTTATTATACAGCAAGACTATTATTGGGACAACTAGGAAAGCTCAAATTTTCTTTTCCTTTTTGATATTTATCGTCAAAGTTTTCTCTGCATTAAGAGAAAAGAAAGTTTTTCACCTTCTCCCATCTGTGTATGAATAATTTTAGAGATTGATTAATTCAATCTTAAAGGAAGTAGATGGTATTATAGAACTCTCAAAACTACAAAGATACATTAAAAAATATGTAAGTGTTTCGTTAAAACATGAGAACATTAAAGTTATAGTACCTTTTACAGTGTTTTGGAATAAGTAAGCAAATTGACAATATACACATGACTTAAAGGAAAAAGTTTTCATTTCAAAATACTCCTAAGATTTGTAAAGCAGTAGCATAATCTAAATGCTAATCATACTATGTTATTAATCTTTTTATGAACGCAGACACAGAAAACACTGTTGGCTATTTTAGTATCAGAACCTAAGAGTGATAAAGCTGTCTGGGGTAGTAATTGTGCTACAGAGAACAGGATTTTGTTATCTGAAACACAGTTTCTAATCTAGATTCAAGAATTCACTAACTTTTTAAATTCTTGGACCTTTGGTTTTGTCATTTGTAAAATGGAAATAAGATATCATATCAAAGTTGCTACAAGAAATTAAGATATTTCAAGAACCCCAACACTCCTTTGTTCAAATAATAATTATTCTAAAAATTACTTCATTTTCTATTCAACCAGATTTTTTCATATCAATTATATCAATAAAGATGTGTTTTATATAGTTTGTATATGACACATCACATGAGCTAGCCAGGTTTTCTATCAAAACTTTGGGAAAGTATACCTTTTTTAAATTTTTTTTTATTTTTTCCAAGAACATGTATTGGTACATTATATCCATAATGATCATAATCAACATGGTTATTTTGTACCTGTACATGATGTATCTTGGCTTTCCCCTTCTTCCCCTCCCCCCCTTCCATTCACCCACCCCTCTTTATTTGCAACAACTTTATTTACACTTTTCCTTTTTTTTCCCTTTCATCTTACTTTTCTTTTAACCTTCTTCTTTATCCCCCTTTTCCCTATCTAGTTCTCCTCTCTTTTGAATACTACTTTTAGTTGAAAGTTTATTCTACTAAGATATTTTTGGGTCACAGATTGCTACTTTAAAAAAGTGTGTTCCCAAAAAAAAAAAGTGTGTTCCCAATTTGGCCTACAAAATAGTTCCCCTGATAACTATAAACATTGTTGCCCAACCTACATTTCTTGCAGAAGCAAAGTTCCTGCCAATATCTCTGACAGCCTTGCCTACAGAAAGTCTGGAAAAGTCAGGCTGATATTGCTTTACAATATTTTTTTTTCATTTCAATATACAAATCCAGTACGATGTGAGCGAAGGTAATCAACTATAAAAAAAATATTGAGCATAAAACATTCACATCCTAAAAAAATTTGTTAGGCACTTTTTTGGGACTTAGCTTATTCTGACTTCCTTGAGCCTTTACCAATCACGTACCAAAAAAGTCTGAGGCATTCACGTGCCTGCCAATTTCAAATCCTCACACAATGATAAGAGAATGGAATTTTTAAATAAACCAAATGGGGGTTTTGGCCAGACCTTTTTTTCTGAGTCATGTGAAAAAGTGTTTAAAACAACTGACCAAGGTGGTTTGGACTGTTCATCATACTCTCAAAGGACTGAGTGGGAAGCGGGTTTTGACCATTCGCCCAGAAGGATTTAGAGAGTGTGGTGTCTCCAGCAGGCAGACTGGCACTCAGCAGCCTTGTTAGTATAATCCTGATATGTAAGTCCCACGAGGCAATTTTTCCAGTCAAGGGTGGAGTCAAAGAAGTCAGCAGACCTCAGTCAAAGCCAGATGGAAAATCACAGATGCAGCAACACACACCATCTTTTTTTCTTAGGAATCAAAAAGGTGCTACAACAGCTACAGCAATAGCCAATTAGCTTCTTTTTCTGAGCTGAGCAACGACTTCTGTTCTAGGAGACATGAAGAGGAAATCACCTTGCATCAGACCCTCTGTGCTCTGGGAAATTCATTAGAAATGGTTCTTCATAAACATATTTTAGTGCAAGTGCCTTTCCTGGGGACAAAGATCAAAAGTATTGAGTTTTGCAGTGACCTTGGGCTCAGACCATTTTAGCAATCCAAGTGCTGTGTCCTTCCCAGTTAATGAGTTTGAAACAACTAGGAGCTTACTCGGGGCCTAAGTAACACTGCGAGGTAAGCAATGGTTCCAGATGCCTCCCTTTTGGGTTCAAAATTTTAGATTCAAGCTATTTAGATTAGGCCTAGTAGTAAGAAAATAAAAGAAGCAGATAGAAAATCGCTCAGAAGTGGAAAAGTAGAGTCTAGTTGGGTGGCCTGGACTTAACATTAGAGCCCAGTACTGAGAACATCTCAGGGTTCATGACAGTAAGGGACCCTTCCTAAACCAGTCATCATGGCGATCCGATGGTGTCCTCAGGCCAAGGTCAGTTTAAGACCTCAAGAGGCCCAAATACGGAGAACTATTATGTTTCCCATCCAACCATCATTGCTGTCCAAAATGTCATTCAAAATAATATTTACACTAAATTGTTTAATAAGGGTGGGAGAGTCCAAGAATAAGAACGAGCTTTTCCCATAATGCCTATTTTGACGCTGCTTGTCCAGTCTCACATCATTTGAAACAATTTTTTCAAGCACAATTTTGGTGGCCCATTTGAGGCTAGATTTAAAGTTGTTCAGCTCTGTTTTCAGAGACTGGCTTAATGTTTACGAACTCAAAGGTCCACAGCCTTGGGACCCTAGACCTATGGCCTGGAGAACCCAGAGCCAAAGGACACTCGGGGAGCGAGAATCCTCTCAGTTATGGTGCATTTAGCAGCCCGAGTGCTTCCTGGCTCTCTCGGGTTCGCCGTGGGTCACTGCACGGCCTGTTTTCAGCAACACTATGAATGCAGAGGGGGCCACCAGGAGACAGGGCTAATATTCCAGACAAGGACAAATGCAGGTTGGAATCAGGTCAGGGGATGGAAAGAAGGCACAGGATGAAGAAATACTGAGAACGTAAAATCGAGAGACTTTATGGTAGATCAGGATCATGAGGATGAGGGACAGAAAAATAAGAAAGAAGGAGGTTTCTCACTTCAGTTTCAAGGATGAGCTTGATGGTCCCAATCAAGACAGAAATTACAAAGGGGAAAGAGGACAAAGAACAGCACGGTGCCTGGAGCCACGGCAGGTTGACTTGCCGGTTGTTGCATGTAGAGCTGACCGTCCATAGGAGAGGTACCCACAGCTTAGGAGAAGGAGGACCAGCAAGTCACCAGACAGTTGAAAATACCCTTATGACGACACTGGGAGCTAAAAGGAAACAATGTAAGAGGAACAATCACAGGAGAGTGACTGTGGGGAATAAGGAGATGTACTCAGGAGCTGAGAGAAAGAGGAGGATTTCTTCTTCCAGGACAGAGGAGGACCTGCAGAACATGCTGATACATTGGATACATTTGAAATGAAGAAAGAGCTAAAGTTCACGACAGGGACCCTTGACCTTCTCAGAAATTAGAAAATGATGTTGTTGAGCATAATGAGTGCAGAAGAAAAGGAAAAGCGCAAAGAGCACAAAGAAATTAAGCTAGGCTCAAGGTAGAAAGCGGAGTAAAGAAACTAGGTGGTGAGAAAAGAGTAGCACTAGGTGGGAAGGGTCTCAGGAGAAGAACGGACGGGGATCAGTGCAGAAATGGGTAAACAAGCAAGTGTACAGCTTTGGGTTTCTCTTCCGATATTTTGGGTAAAGAAGAGAAAAATAATTCTCAGGGAAGCATAGATCATAATTAGAATATTTTTAAAGTCCTGCTTAAATAAGACCAATTTCCATAAACTATATGAGGATGCTAACTTCATGTACATATAATCCTCTGTGTACACTGTGATGGTTAATTTCATGTGTCAACTTGAGTGGACCTTGCAGTCATTCTACTTGATCAAACATTACTTGTATGTATCTGAAAGAATGTTTCTGGATGCAGTTAACATTTGAATAGGTGGGCTCAGTAAAGCATTTACCCTCTTTAATGTGGATGGGCCTCATTCGATTAGTTGAAGGCCTAAATAGAACAGGAAGTCTGACCCTGCCCCAAGTAAGAATAACTCCGCCTCCCTGTTTGCCTCTCAGCTGTGACATCCAGTTTTTCCTGCCTTCCTGGGTCTTGAGTCTGCCAGCTTCAGACTGGAACCACACTGTTGGCTTTCCTGGGTGTCCGGCCTTTGGACTTGAACTAGAACTAACTATATCAACAGCTTCTCTGGATCTGCAACATGCAAGCTACATGTCTTGGGGTTTGTCAGCCTCCATAATTGAATGAGCCAGTTACTTATAAATCTCCTTCCATGATATAGGCATCCTGTTGACTCTGTTTCTCTGGAGAACCTTGACCGATAGCTATATAATAAACCTCCATTTCCATATTTCTAAAGAATAATTTGATCACCAGAATGTGAGGTTTCCTTTAAGTCTACGGTGTGTGCGTGTGCTTTTTTCTTCTTCTTCTTCTTCTTCTTCTTCTTCTTCTTCTTCTTCTTCTTCTTCTTCTTCTTCTTCTTCTTCTTCTTCTTCTTTTCTTCTTCTTCTTCTTCTTCTTCTTCTTCTTCTTCTTCTTCTTCTTCTTCTTCTTCTTCTTCTTCTTCTTCTTCTTCTTCTTCTTCTTCTTCTTCTTCTTTTCTTCTTCTTCTTCTTCTTCTTCTTCTTCTCTCAAAAGTCAATCTTGCAAAAAAGAAGTTGGCAAATATTAATCATGAACCTGGATCTTCTTTTGTCCTTCTTGTTTTTCCAAATTCTGCCTTCGGCTCTGGTTGTTCCTACAGCTCCCAGAGGCCACGCGCACCCCACGTTAGTGGGTGCTGTTCACGTCAGTCTTCTTACCTGTGATAAGAAGGCAAGCGTCCCAAGGACGTGCAGTTCAGAAAAACAAATAGGATCTACCAGAAAGACGTGTGAGGCCAGGAAGTACGTTTCATCATTAGCAGGCCAAATCCTTCCGTCGATTAATGACGTCTCTCCTTTCCAAGCCAGACACATTTTAGAATACTGGCAATTTTCCTCCGAAGGCAATATTTTGCGATTTTTATGATACAAATTGCTCCAAATACACTTCTTTCTTATTTCCAATTTAGGGTACCTGGCGATGGATTTCATCTTTCTGGGCTTGTTTCCTCATTGCCAAAACGTGAAGACATTAGGGAAAGCGATCTGAGCTGTTTCTTGTAATGTCCTAGTATTGAAAGTTAATGTCCAAAGGCATCTCTTTAGTAGCAGCTGCATATTCCGTGCAGAGTATCCATCTCCTTTTTTGTGTCTGCATAATCAATATGTCAGGTGTGGCCTCCATGCATCCTAAGATCTGTATGAGACTGGAGCAAAATCCCAGTTCCATACTATGAGCAAATCTGCATCATCTTCTATAAGATCTGAACAATCTCTAGAGGAGCTTGTGGATGTAGGACATGACAACATCCCATACTACGAATGGCCATCTTGCCATTTCACATATTCTCTCCAATGTGCCTAGATGTGAAACTCAATCCTTTCCTCCATTTCCCTGATTTCTTAAGAGATTCAATCCTCAGAACCTCTAAAGCAAAACAAAACAAAAAGTTGGCATCCACACTCCCAACCTATCTAAATATTAGCCCACCTGCCTATTGTGCTTTCCCAGTGGCCATTTCACCCCTGTAGCGTCCAGCCTTACGCCGTTTCTCTAAGAACAGAACTCTTATTTTCTTGTTCTGAGCACTTTTATTCTTTAATTGACCTCAGGCGCTTTCTCACCTGCTGTCCCAAATGTTTTAGTAGAGTGTTATTATAAACAAAGAAACCCTTATTGTCCCCAAGAAGCCAGATGCCAACTGCTAAAAGATATATTTTTCACACTAGGTCTCCCAGAACACACCACTGTAATGGCAACCTTAGTGCTGTATTAAGACCAATCATCTCTGTGGTCTCATATGCATACCAAGAAGCTCTCGCTACCTGGTTCATAGAGTAAACCAGCCAGATGTTCAACATAAAAAGCACAAAGGCCTTGGAAGTTCCAGCATGCCAGAGAGAGTTTGATGTTCCTCTGTATGGAAGCCAGCACTGCCTTCAATAGAACGGGCCTTCCCAACTGATAAGCCACGTCTTACTCATGTTCTGGGACACTGTGCAGGCAAAAGCTGCAGAACCTGAACAAATGTTTATGGCAACTGAAATATTTCCAGGAATCGAAGTAATATTTGAATACTATTTGTATGATTCTTTCCATAAATTTCTAAAATCAATAAACACTATTTTGGGTCATTCAGGGCTGAACTAAGCAGCATCTCCCCTTCACCTTCCTGGTGGGTCATCTCAGCTAAATCAGTTTTCATTTTAGTCATTTACTTAGCACTAGCAATGAGTTCAGTTTGGAAGTGCATGTGAATTTTTAAATCTCATTTTCCAAAATCTCTTCTCCAAATAACAAAGGCCTAAATAATTTTTGCTCTTGTTATTGTTATCTGGCATTAAGTGTTGCCAAATGAAATACAATGGATTTTATTTTCTTAATTGTTTCTTCTTAATTTTTAATTAATAATTTATATCAGCTTTTGATGTTAACAATTAGCTAGTTTGCTTCTTGACAGAATGTCAAAATAAGTATTTTATAGAAATGAAAGTACTGTATACCTCTAAAAATAAACAATGTTTAAACATAATTTAATAAAATTGATTTTAAAGGATGTTATGGTTCAAACCTTAAGTATCCTGTGAAGGCTCATGGGCTGAAGACTTGGGGCCCACTTGATAGCACTGTTGGGAATGGTGGAAACTTCAGCAGATGCAGCCCTGTTGGAGAGAATAAGTCACTGGGGATGTGCCTTTTGAGAGTACTGGGAGCCATAACATTTTACCCTCTTTCTTTACTGCCCAAACTCAATATGAGAAGCTCTGCTTTACCACACACACCAACCACACTATGTTCTGCCTCATCACAGGCCCAGAGTGACAGGGCCAACAAACCATGGACTAAACCCTTTAAAACATGAGCCCCAAAAAATCTTTTCTCCTTCTCAGTTGATTAAATTGGGTGCTCTTTTACAGTAGTGGAGAGCTGACTACCAGAAAGTTTGCTATAGAATTTACAGCTTCACAATATCAATTTTCAAATGTATTTGAGCATACATGAACATAAGAAAAATCGGTATCTTGTAAAATGTTAGAATGATAGTTGAATGCAAAATTAAATGAAATTTTACTTTTTAATGCTATATATATAATTAAATTTTTAATGTTCTTTAAAAATGCAGTTGCTACGGTTTAGATCAAGAGTGTCCCCCAGAGACCTCGTGTGTTCATAGGCAGGGCTTTTGGAAGGTGACTGAATTATGGAGGCGGTATAGCTGACGGGCTGTTAGAAAGTGGGGTACGCTTGGAAGAAGCAGTCACCAGAGACGTGACCTGTAAAGCTATAGTTCCCTCCCCAGCTCCTCCCTTCTTTCTCTGCTTCCAGGTTGCCATGATGGGGCAGCTCTTCCTCCTCTGTGCCTCTCTCCTGTGCCATTTTCTCCCTTGGAGCCAGCTGATCCTGGACCTTAATGCTGAGCCAAAATAAACCTTTCCTCCTTTAAGTCACGGGTATCTGGCGTTGTGTCTCAGTGACGAGAAAGTGACTAAGACAGCAGTTTACCTAAAAACGTTTTGGAAAGCTAATTTTTCTGGAACCAAAGGAGGCCTATAATCCTTTTAAGTACTTTATATGTAAATAGATTTAAACTTTTCTGACTTTCATTCTTTCATCATAATAGTCAAGTCTTTGATTAAAGCCAGAAGGCCATCAGCCTACTCACAAAACAAGTCTAGAAGTTCAAAAGACTGTTCAAAGCCTTGTGTAGGCAACATAATGAGCCTTATCACAAATTTCAATCTGTGAGACCTGGTCATCCTTCTCTGATGTCTAAATAGGGCCTATTCACAGGCTAAAGTTATCAAGAGAAGCAGCAGAGCCAAGCGAACCAAGCCCAGCACCTATACAAAACATCCATCTCACAGGGAAAGATTTGAACATGCCTAAATAGCTCCAAGTGCAAAACAAGAACCAAAGGACTTTTATGGGATTGATGGTGATAGTACTAGGCAGAGTTCAAGACACAACTAATTACAGTCTCCCTTGAACCCCTCAGGGACTTAGCCCCAGGACCCTCCGAGGGTATCAGAGTCTGCAGATGTTGAAGTCCCTTATATAAAATGATGTTGTATTTGCATATAACTTACACACATCTCCCCCGTTACTTTAAATCATCTCCAGAATACATCATACAAAGTAAATGCTACGTAAATGGTTGCTATAATATACTGTTTAGGGGGTAACAAGAAGAAATAAGTTCTGTACATGTCCAATACAGACAAATTTTTTTACCAAATATTTTTACCAGCAATTGATTGCATCTACAAATACAGAGGTCCCACTGTACATCCATCAGTTAACACGAATCTCCAGTCTCTCAGTCTTGTGCATTACTCCTTCGACCGGCCTATATGTTTATCCTCAAAACTGAGCATACTTAGATACTAATTTCCAGAGAAATTTCATTGACGTCAGCTCACACGATACAGACATAGCTCTAAGCTTAATAATAAATGTGAATGTTTTTCATTACAGAATGAAGGATTTACTTACAGGTGTTAGTAGATGGAAAAATGAAAAGAGCTTGAGATTGGAGTGAACTTTTAAAGAATTGAGAGTGAACATTGTTCCCTATGTCAGTAAGGAGACTTCTACCCAGCAGGAGAAGGACATTCAACAAGGCACAGGTAGAGACGCTGACTAAAGAAAAGTGACTAGTCCCCTCTTTATACCCCACTGCTGGAAACTACTCGGTGAGCTTTTTCTATGTGCAAACAGGCGATGACAGAAATAGGGCTTTGCGTGGCTCTTAGGAGGAATAAGGCAGACAGAACTTACCACGCACCTACCAAGTAATAAATACAATGAATGTAGGTGGTAGACAGAAAACCAGGAGGATGGGAGAAAAAGAAGAATTGGAATGGGGCAAAATTATTATCAGGGTTACAGAGAATGGAGGATTGCACTATTCTGTGCTTCATGATTTAGACAGTGAGTTTGTCTCTTAAAGTGGACAGAAATCAAGAGGACTTGGAGCCTTCTCGCAGGTCCCTGGCACACCAAAGCTGCTCAAAGAACAGTAATGAACAGTGCAGACACACTCAGTGACGCCAGCAGCCCCACAGCCACCCTGTCAACATTACTGCACCGTCTCTGCTCTGTTCCTGGGACCCAGCTGACATCCCCTCTCCTGTCGACTCAGGATTCCAGTGGGACACTCTGGCAAATACCACCTCATTACAAATTTGCTGGCCTTTTTAAATCCCTGGATAATGGCCACTTTATCGATGAGACAACCGAAGAGAAATTTATCCACCAACAATTTTAGAAGCGGTCGGGAGAGGTTTCTGGCTGATTGGAATGCTCAGGAATTCCTACCACAATGACCTTCCCAACAGACCCCCAGCAGTAATGAGATGCGGCAGCCTTCCTTGGATCACACAATGTGAGCAGGTGTGTTGAGCAATCCCAAGTGGTCGCTCACTCTCCAGCCACCTGCCCTTCCCTTCTCAGTGTTCGCTCTGTAGAGATGGACTTGGGGCCTCCACTTGTGCAGGCTTGATCTTTGATGGATAGAATCTGGGCAGAAATCCCAGCAGCAGAACAGAGTAGTGGTTCGGGGCACAGAGGAGGTGACCTAGATTCAAAGAATGTCTCTACTGCTTATTCACTGAGTGGTTTGGAGCAGGGTAACAGACTGAATCAGGTTATGTTTCCTCCAAATCCATGTATTGAAGCCTGAACACCCAGTGCGGCTATAGGACCATTAGGGAAGTAATCAAGGTTAAATGAGGTCATAAAGAGGCAATCCTGATGCAGTCGGACTGCTGTTCTTATAACAAAAGGATGGGACGCCAGTGATACTGACACACAGAGAAAAGGTCAGCTGAGGACAGAGCAGAAGGTGACCGTCTGGAAGTTCAGGAGGGAAGCCTCAGGAGAAACCAAATGTGATTCATTGGTCCTCCAGGCTCCAGGACTGGGAGAAAAGAAATTTCTGTTGCTTGAGCCACTCAGCCGATGGGATTTTGCTGTGGCAGCCCCGAGGCAGGTTTTTCCATGTAAGTCTCAGATCTCCTCTGTAAATGGACGTAGCCCCAAAAAGTCAGCGTGAAGATGAACTGACGCAATGCCTATGGGGCCCTGGGCCAGTGCCCAGCACTCAGAAGGGGCTGCACACAGGGGGGAAGTGTTCACTGCAACAACCCAACTCCTTAGTTTTACAAATGCATCAACATGAGGCCCAGTGAGGAGAAATCGTGGCTCCCAAGTAGGCAGCAGTATGAGAAGCAGATCTGGGAGCCAGCACCCTTCTCCCTTACAGGGGCCACCTGTATCTCTCACCCTTCACAGCACTGTACAGTCATAGCTAAGGACACAATGTCAGGGCTGAAACTGAGTTCTCACCGAGGGCCAGTCATCGATCCAGATGAGTGAGGCAGGCAGAGTCTCTGCTCTCATGGAGTAACTACTCTGCCAGATGTTGAATGAATAAAACATAAAAGTTATGATTTCAAACAATAACCAAGGTGCTATGCTAGAGAGTGACTGCCAGGTTGACAGAGAAGGCTTCCTCCAGAAAAAAATGTTCCAGTAGAGACCTGAGTAATGAGAAGGACCCAAACAGGGCAATGTCTAGGAAACTGAGCGTGCAAAGGCCCTGAGGCAGGATCAAGCTGAAACTCTTAAAGAATCACAAGTAGGAAATGTGGTAAATAGTTTGTGTCAAACATGACTTCTTCTACCTACCATAGAAATCTTGTTTACTTATGAATTAACGTCCAAAAGGACTTAATTATGTGATGGAAAAGAAACAAATCTATGCATCATTTCCCAACATAAATGAAACACAAAATGAGGGCATATTTCAAAAAGAAATCAAAAGAATGCTTAAAAGGAAGTTACTAGTACAGGTGATGGTAGACACTGGCCATCGCTGAGGAGAGACAGAAACCCCGACAGCACACAGTGCCTCCGACTCGCAGCGGGGTGTGGATTTAACCTTAGCTGACTGCCTTCTTTTAAAGATGTAAGGCTGAGACCCTGCAGTTCAAAAGCCTGATTAAAGGCAGATATTCAACAGTAGCACATCGGGACTAACCCCAGGACCTCACCAGGGACTCATCTCCCTCTTCCTTCTCGATGCCTCCCTCAGGCCCTATGGGATGCAGGGGAGCCGAAGCGCCCACACTCCGGGGTGCCAGAGGCTCCTCTAGCTTAACCGAGTGAACGCTGTCTTTCCCGTTTTGTTTTTCTTATTATGATGAAACCCGGGCTCAGAGAAGGCAAAGGACTTGCCCAAGATGACACAAGTGAAAAGCAGCGGGAAGTGCTTGAAACTACAGTCGCCTGCTTTCTCTCCCTGAAAGTACCATCATGTGTCAAGCGAAGTGGTGTTCTGACATCTGTCATTTACACCCCAAAGGCTCATTCCTCATGTTCAGAGGACATTCGACTTTGACCTAAGGATGAAAGTTAACACAGGAAAATTCTTTAGAAACCATAGCACACAAACAAGAATCCAAAAAGCCTCAGGAAATTGGAAAAGCCAAAGGGCTCTTAGCCTTTTAGATTTAGCTCTCCACAAAAAGAAGCCTATCTTGATATTTCCCTCTCTTCCCCCCAAGGATCATTATTCCTTCTCCAGTACACCCTTCCAGCACCCCAGAGCTGTCCTATCTGTATTTGTCTCCCCGCATTTCAGGGGTTGACTTATTGCTCCGTTTCCCGCTCTACACTGAGGATCGCAAAAGCAATTCAACTCATTCTTCTCTGTTACGCTAGCACAAAGCAGATGCCCTGCAAAAGCTATTTCAATTCATTTAATGAAAAGTTATGTAATAAAAAACAATACTCGTGTCTGCTTACTTGTTTGCTGCTGAAATCTTTCATCAATAGCATTAGATCGCAGTAGGTACTAAAACATTTCTTAATCAAATCAAACCGCCCGTGCATATATGAGGTAACCTAATTATAAATGTAATTTTTAAAACCGATATAATTCCCTAAAATAGATAGACAACAAAAATGAAGTTAAATTGATTTGTAATAAAATATCAATCACTTCAAGGTACAACTGTCCCCAATGTGACCACATTAGAGGACCAGGGAAGCTGGGAGACATTTGTCCCTCTCATAGCATTATGAGTTTCTGTGTAAATGAGTCAGCTGCAAGGCAAACTGTCTGGCGTGTGGTGTGGTGGCTCCAAATCAGATAAGGCTTTGCTATCTATGATGAAATTGGCCAAATCAGTCAACTAAGGCAGGTAACATTTTGAACAAAAGACTCTGATAACTATGTATCTATAATACCAACACATGAATGTCCACTGGGACATTCAACTGTCAAAGGAAACATGGTTCTTTGAAGTCCAATATTGTCTCTTGCATTTCAACATTTGGCTACCCCTGGCCTCCCTGCGCTAAAGATTACAGCCAAAATCATCTGCACCAATTTATAAATTGCCTCTAGGGGGCAACACCCTCAATACAGAAACCTAACTTCTGCTTTACCTCAAATGACCTTGTTTCTTTTCTCTTCATAAGACTGTGGCCTCTTTTTTTTTCCTTGACTCATTATAATTTTGAAAACAATTCTGAGCTCTACGTAAAGCGATATATCACTTGAAAAAGATCAAGATAATCAAAATTTGTGACACAAAGCAAAAGCCATTGGAACCCAAATTTCTGGCAGCTCTCCACCACAGGCCAGAGCTGTAACTATTCTCTTCCAGTGTATCTCTTTACTTTGTAACAGCTGTGATCCTGCATGTCCACCAGGATCAAGGTAAAAGACTGCCTAAAGCAAAATAATAACTAAAAGGCAACGATACTCTGAGACCAGCAACTTCCATTCAGAGTCTGATCCAATAGTTGAAGCATTTCATTTCCCTACAGACATAGATAAAGATCCAAATAAGCAGCTTCAGAATCATATTTCAAAATTCTCAAGGGCCACGCTTTGTTTCCACAGCTCTATTTTACATACTTACTTTCTGGGTCTCTGGATGAAAATTTAAACCTTGACTCTTCTTCCACAAACCATTAATCTTTGAAATAAAATTTAAGGAAAAAGCTAAAAGGAAATCAAGTGTTAGCATCCAGAATTGATGATCAACAAAGGAGGCCCTGAGTTTTTAGAAGTGCCTGCAGACTGAGGATGGAGGATCAATTTTCCTCCTGTCAGCATGGTAACACATGCAGGGAGATGGCACAGCCCCATCAACGCAACTTCTCATTTCTTTTCTGGAACTTAAGGCTACCTAGCAAAGAATTAAAAGGAAGAAAACAAAAAAGAAAGAAAGGGTGATAGATGAAGGGTAAGGAAAGGAAGAAAATAAAACAGTATATGCCATTCCCTAGAAGTCAGAGTCACATCATAGAAACTCATAATTTCCTAAGAAAATTCCCCTCTTTTTCTCTTCTTTCTGAGGATTCTTTCTCAGGTGAAAAGGTCAATTACTCTTCTCACATTTTCCCAGCCTTTGACCTCATGTGTTAATATCAGTTTACTAGTATTTATTTGCTGGGTGTGTGCTACCTACAGAGCACTATGGGGGAATATAAAAAAACAGAGAAAATGCATTATCCCAGAATGTCAGGTAAGTGAAATCTAGTTGAGAAACGAACACACATTTTTGAAATGATTTAAGAATATTCTTGTGGTAGATAGTCTGTTGAGATGGTTCCATTGAAGAGAGGGAAGCCTCCCTGCCAACATGTATACTACTTCACGATTCAGGAGGTAGAGTCCATGTCCTCTGCTTTCCCACCTGTGCTGCACTTGTGACCTGGTCTTTGCCTGGCATGGCAGAATTTGTGTTCTGGAACTTCTGAATCTAACTGTTAAAAAGACATGCGTCTTCTATTTCCTCTCTATGGAAAGCCATGTACCACATAGTAAGTCCAAACACTCTGAAACCACCGTGCTACGAGGTGGCCTAAAATAATCTGAGAAAGAGAAAGAAAACCTACCAGCATCTAACCTTGGCAGCCATCCCAGCAGACGTTGCAAATAAACAAGGGAGTGAAGAATTTATCCTGGATAGTCTAGTCCTAGAAGACCCACAAGAGCAGAAGAATCACCCAGCAAAGCCCAGCCCATACTGAGAAAAAAAAAAGGTTGTTTTAAGCACAAATGTTTGGAGTTGTTTGTAAAACAGCAATAGAAAACTGAAAAAACTCCCAAAGCAGCAACACAGAAACATATTATTTGGTGATGCACTTAGCTGCTGTAAGATAGAGCCACTGGTGTGAGATTTATTTGGAGACTGAGGGCCTGTCGTGTGCCAGTCCCTGGTCTATACAATTTACACAAAGTAACCCATTTAATCCTCATAATACTCTATATGAAGGGCGTATCATTATTACCCTCTTTTGCTGGTACAGGGTGGCTATCTGTCCAAATAGTTGGTGGCAAATCTTCAAATGCAATTAATAGCCAGTTCCAGATCCACGAACACAACACTGTGTAATTGTACAGAGTAGCAGAGATTTCAGGCTGATTTCACGGATAAACCAGCAAGAAACTTGGCAAAGATGAAAGGTCTTCTCCAGGGAAGCAGGATTCCATAATTCTTGTGTCAGAGGTAAAAATGGACGGGTCACAGTGACAAAGCGAGAGGACGCGTTTAAGACCAGAAATTCTACATAGGAAGGTATGAACAAACCACTAAGCACAGTATGAAAGTCGGGCTAAAGCGTTTAGATGGGATTTTGTGCAGTGTGATAGACCATGTATTTGGGGACAGGTCAGTGGAGCTCTGGCCTTCTACCTCTTTGTGTTTTAGGGCAGCAGTTCTCAGAATTTGCTGTACATTAGCAGCACCTAAGGGATGTTACAGATCTCAGTTTCACTCCAGTTAAATCAATATCTCTGTGATCAGACCCAGGTACCGGTATTTTTTAACCTCCTAGATGATTCCAATAACAGAGATAAGTAAGAGGGCCAGTTTTAAGCAGCTACACCTTTTAACACCAGAGATAAATGACTCACAATAGCAATGGTCATTTGAACCTTCATCAGTCCATTGTGGGATGCTCTGATCTTACATAATTCAGTCTAGATTTACCTGCAATTTATGTCTTACAAGAAAATATTATAGTGCTGCCAAACAAATCTCTATGAGCTAGTGGTCCTTTGAAGCATAGAAAAGTAGGTGGAGCCTGGGAGGACAACCAGTCTGAGCATATTTGAAATAAACATGAGCTTAGAATTCCCTTTCCCAAAAAAATTAATGTCAACAATTAATATCCCCACAAACAAACTTAAGTTTCCTTATCCTTTCAGCAAGCCCTCCTCTGGAAATTTTATAATCAACACTCAGTATAAATAAGCCTCTTAAAATTCACTTCAATCTAGGATCCTTCCAATCTTTGGATTTTTTTTAAATCAAAGAGATCATAGAAGAAAAAAGTGTCAAAATTTTTCTTAAAAACCCAAGTAAGACTTGATACTGACAAATTTCATTAATGAGGGGAGGTGTACGCTGCTTTAGGAAGGACATTTTAAAATTTCAAAGATTATTTAGAGAAGTCTACAAGAGTTGCCCAATGTTTTATAAAAGTAGATAAAGCCAAATACTCTCTGTACTTTCTCTTAACTTTTCCTTCTCAGAACAGAATTGGATTTTCCAGGAATATTCAGCTGGGATAACATGGATGTCAGTTCAGTTTCTGCTCGAAGGCAACCTTTTTCAGCCATCTGGGGAAGCATTTTTAGTTTGCAAAGTGGATAAAGTTTCAAACTGAGAATCAGTTTGTGGACAGCTATTTCATGGAAACTATAAACATTTTTCCAAGTTGTTTGCTAACTTGTCCCTAAAGATAATTTGGCAAGAAAGAAGCTAGTTCACTTTAGGACCTGAGATCTTGTGTGGTTTTATTTGCATAATATTGATATTCTGGCTCTCAAAGCAATGGAAAAACAAGACGTAGTAACACAACTAAATAAACTGATAGTAACCAGTGCCAAGGACTGTAGATTTAAGAGCAACATTCAAAAAAAATGAATGAATGAGCTGGGGATTTAGCTCAGTGGTTAGAGTGCTTGCCTAGCAAGTGCAAGGCCCTGAGTTCAATCTCTAGCACTGGAGGAAAAAAAAAAAAATAATGACTCAGATAACTCAGAACAGAGGGGTTAAAGGGAGGGAAGGGGATTGGGGGGAAAAAAGAAGAATCAAGATATGTCATGTACAGGTACAAATTCCATATGATGAATGTTAGCATTATATATATCTAAAATGTACCAATAAAAGTAATATTTAAAAAAAAAAATCTTCAGCAGTGGAGATTGCCCAGATCAATATGATGACCAATAAAACTTGTCAACATTCACTAAAAAATTACTTTTTAATTATCATAATATATTTTCACCTAAAAACCATACATAATGTTAGACTAGCTGACCCTATGGCACTTCAAGCTATACTATTCTATTATTGTACAACAATTTGAAAGAGAGCCAATTAGCATCTAAAACTTCAAGTGAAGATTTGTTAGCTTAGTTGATAGATAGATTCTCAGAAATACAGTCCAGACCATCAATAGCAGGCCAGCCTGCTCAGTCATGATTTCGCTACAACTACAGATAATTACAGTTTCATCTGAGCTTAAAATAGTCATCAAATGTACCGCTAAAACACAAGCAATCAATAAGTACTGGAGCATGGTGAAACTATAAATCTGAAGAAAAAGAAGACATTTATCCAAAAAAAATTTGGCTTGTAAAGTCATTCATACGACTTGGCTTGTGAGAAGATGATGGGAAAGATCTCATAAAAATGTGGAAGGAAGGGGGCTTGAAAAAAAAAAATCAACCAATTGAAAATGTCCAAGTTCAGCCAAACTCCCTGGAGGAACTCACTTACATAACATGATTTATGGGGTTTTGGGAAAGGTCAGTGATACCAAAAGCATACCTACCATAACCAGCCATCTGCTGCCCTCAAATCCCCCCATTTCTCATTCTCCCCGTGGTCTTACTCCTTAAATGAAGTACATATTGAAACTTTCAGTATTTCCACTACTGCCACGTTAGCAGAAAACTTACTTCATCAGATTAGCTACTCATGTATTCAGCAAGACTCTGTAAGAGAATACAAACAACTAAGTGATGGGATAGAGGCAGAATTAATCTAAATCTATAACCTCTGAAAAGTGGCAAAGATAAAGTACCATAGAGAAGGACCTTAAAATCTTAAAATAAAAGGAAAAAAGAAAGCAAGTTTTGGGGTACAGAGAAAGACGAGGAAACCAATATTTGATACATAGTTAGTAGCAAGTGTGCTGAGAATGCTTCTAGGTTCTCTGCATTTATTCTTTCATTTTAGCCTCAGAACTACCAACTAGTTAAGTGTTATTAATCCCATCATTAGCTGATGAAACCACAGACCGAAAGGGGTAGTAAGTTTGTTCAAGGTTATAGCTACATGGAGTGGAAAATTTGGATGGAAACCTACATCTCTGTGACATCAGAGCCTGGTATGTTCTGTGTATGACAATGTTTTCTTGATTTCAGAAGGCTTCTTTTCCAAACTTCAGGCCCCCAGGATCTCCAGACAGTACCTTTCTACTTACTAAGCGGACTCTTGAGGAAAAGAGAAATTTAAAAAACCAAAAGCCAAATTCTCCCCCATAATTTTGCTTTAAACCAATGCTTTTCTGTTTTAACCATAAAACATTGTCCTCAAAATAAACTTCAACACAAACCCAGCTACCTAGCGTGGTAGCCCCAAGGCGCATTCACAAGACCATGAGAAAGCCAGGTAAAAGTTTCAAAACTCCGGCAGTAAAGATGTGTGCACACTCCTCAAGTAAGAATATATGAATGGCCGTAAGTAAATGAAAAGTTGTCCAAAACCGTCAAACATCAGGAAAATTCAGAGTCCAAACATCATTGTAGTATCACTACATACCTACTTGATTAGTTAAAATCGAAAGTACTAAGTTAGCAGGAAAGTTGAACAGAAACTCTTAAATGTGGCTAGTTGGAAATGCAAAATGTTTATAGCCACCTTGAAAAACAGCTTAACATTTTCTTGTGAGGTAAAAACATGCAATGATATGACCCAGAAATTTCACTTCTAAGTAGTTACAAAGAGAAATTAAAATATACGTCTACGCCAGGACGTCTACATGAACGTCTTTAGCAGCATTAGTGGCAAGTGCCTCAAATTCGAAACATCCAAATGTTCGTGAGCAAGCGAACGGATAAACAAATTGTAGAGTTGCATACAGTGAATACTTATCAGCAATTAGAAAGAAGGAACACTGCTAGAGCCGGCAGCACGATGGATGTTGAAAACATAATGCTGAGCAACGTAAGTCAGATTGCACGAGAGTCTAACTATGTATGAAACTCTGGGAAAGAGAGCTCTACTCTGCAATGATAGCCAGCAAATCTGACTTTGTCTGAGTGCAAGACAGGGAAGGACTGTGAGGTGATGTAATGCTTGCGGGTGACGATTAAATTCCTTAACTTGCTCGTGGTGATGGCTACTTTGGTGAAGAGGTTTGTCAAAACTCAAAAAATCATATACATGTGTGTTTTACCTCAAGAAAGCTGATTTAAAAATATACCAAGAAACTGTTACCATTACCATGACAATCACCAAGGAATTTCTAAGGCAGAACTGGGTCCAATTATATAAATGTTCAGGTAGCATTTGGGCCCTTTCTCCTCATTCACTTGTTTAGTTCTCCAGCCCCTAACTGGCTCCACACTCCTCCAGAGCCCGTGAAGGATGGCAACCCCATCTGTCCTGCAAACTGTCAGCCAATTTCATTACAAAAATACCCAGAACCAGAGCCAGAGCTGATGAACATCTCAGACCACTTGGAAGAGGAAAGGATGTTCTTGGCTCTGGATAATTGAACTTTCCTTCAAATTAAAATCTAAGCTATTATTTTCTCTGTATTGAATCCAAATCACTCAAATTCCTGAAGTGTGTCCACAGTTATTGACTACCCGATGCCAAAATGTCCTGATGAAAAGCGAAACACTCAGCCAGTTTTGTGAATTTTGTGTCCTGAAATCCAAGAGCTCAGCTATTTGGCAGGAGAGCAGAACAGCTGGACAGTCAACTGATGCTTTCATCGTGGACTGAGAAGCCTCAAGATTGTCTGGATAAAGTCTCCTGCAAAACTCAAATACAAAAACCCAGTGTATTTCAATATTAAAGTCACAGAAGTCCGGAGCGCAAAGGAGTCTTGTTCAATTGCCCCTCTCCACAGATAAATTGAAGCAACTCCCAACCATTCTCTAGAACCTTGATCAAACGCTGGGCCCCAGGAGGGAATCCTTCACTACCTAGTCTGATATGTTTCTCATAGCAGTTGACTAAACAACATATTCTAATGTCCCATCACAGGCAATTTATTTGGCCACACACCTGTCTTCTCCACTAATACAAACTCCTTAAATTCAGGACCAAAAGTTCCGCACACCCAAATTATTGGGTGAACTTGGCTTAGAGTCGGAATAGATATGAACTTTAAATGCGCTCCTTCTCTAACTTATGTTGAAATTGCAGTAGGGAAATTTAATAGAAATTTCTAGACTTACAATTAGTCCTCAGCACTAAAAACTGAGCAGTTTAAGATTTCTTGCTTTTTGGACAAAAGAAACATTAACAAAAACAATAAAAAGCCAGCGCAGTTTCTGGAATATAAAATGAATATGGTACATAATGTAATGAATTAAAATATAATTATAAGTATTTGCTGTGTTAATATCAATAAACATAAGAGTAATAAATACATGGTGAGTATTCCTTGTTTGAAATTCTTAGAAACATTAACAAAAACAATAATAAGCCAGTGCAGTTTCTGGAATATAAAATGAATATGGTACATAATATAATGAATTAAAATACAATTGTAAGTATTTGCTGTGTTAATATCAATAAACATAAGAGTAATAAATACATGGTGAGTATTCCTTGTTTGAAATTCTTAAAATCAGAAATATTTCAGATTTAAGATTTTTTTCAGATTTTGGAATATTTGCATATGCATAGTGAAATATTTGGGAAATAAAACCAAAATCTAAACACAAAATTCATTTATGCTTTACATGCACTTTATGTACATAGTCTGAACATAACTGTATACAATATTTTTACTACATCTTTTCTTTGACCCATTACGTGGATTCATATGTGAAATTTTCTAGTTGTAGCATCATGTGGATGCTCAAAATATTTTGGATTTTGTAGCACTTTATAGATTTCAGACTCTCATATCAAGGGTCATCGCTGCACAGTAGGCTGCCATTTACTACGTACGAAGCATTAGCCTAAAAATTCTATGTGTTTAACTCTCTGAACATGATTGAAAATGTCTATCTTGTTGATAAAACTATGTATATGAAACTTGGTTTTACATTTTGAGGCTGACTTTGTGCCTTCTCCAGCTGTGCCTAAATGAAAAACAGATCAAACATTTTTAAGCAACAGTTGTCAAACTTTCTCCAACAATTTTTGTTATCAAGATGTTTTGCCCACAACCTATCATGTTTTTCCATTTTTAAAACTTGGACTTACTTTAAAAACAAAATATTCTTAGACATCAAGTTGTCCTTTTATAATGGCAACTTGATGAAAAGTTTAAGGGACTAGAAGTATGAGGGCTACATTTCTTTCAGTGAAAAAATTAATTTTAAAATCTGAAACTACTCTTAGAGTAAATTTTTCATGAGCCAAGAGTTCTCAAATTCAGGCCCAAAATATTTTCTCTCTCTGTGTCGTCTGTCACCATGGAGCTGGAAAAGATTTGGTAGATAAAATAGGGGATAGACCTGATGCCACAAAGTCCCTTCAGAAGATCTAGTCTGGAAATTTCCACAGAAATAAAAAATAAAAAATAAGGAATCTGTTTTTCCACCAAAGGCTTAAATTCAATTAAATTTGCTCAATAATAAGCCCCTTGGCAAACACAATAACTGTAGTTTCTTTCCTTTTTTTAATTAAAAAGAAGTTTCCAAGTATTTTGAAGGTACTATCTAGCCATCATTGTTAGCTACTTAGTATTTCCAGTCCTAAAAGAAAAAAATAGTGTTGTTTTTCTCTGAATCATTCAGAACAAAATGGACTTGTTCACAATAAAGATTGAAAATGAATATTTATTGAATTAGTAATTGAATGAATTAAATGACCTTGTTTCCTTTTTTATTAGTCATGTTTCTGCATCTGCACTAAGTCTTTTTTTAAGTTATTTTATTTTAACGGTACATTTTAGATGTACAGAGTGATAACATTCATCATAGGGGATTTGTACCTGTACATGACATATCTTGTTGCTTCTTTTTTCCCCGCTTCCCTCCCCTCCCTTCACCCGCCCTCCTTATTTACAAAAGCTTCGTTTCTATTTTTTCCTTCTATTTCTTATTGTGAGAAACTGAAAGTATAAATAAAGACTAAAATGTATTATAGTGGGAAAGGGAAGAAAGTGTCAAAATGGGAAAGAGAACAATGGAGGAGGAGGAGGAGAGGAACAGAGGGACAAGAGAAATAAGAAATGCACTAAGTATTGAAATGACTATTCTATGTAAAGAAACAGGTACCAAGTCTCCTATCCTGGTCTCTAAGGCTCTGTGCAAACCACCAAGAGTCCCAGATAATCATCTTAGCATCCCCTTCCCCTTCCCTACCCCTCCCCTCCCCTCCTCTCCTATCTGCTCCCCTTGCCCCCTTCCTTTGTCTCCACAGGCCACCTGTTTCCTGGCCCCTCTTGGCCCTAGAGTCCTCTCTTGACTGTGGCCTTTGTCCCCACTGTAGGGATTCTGTTTCAAAGACCCACAAGTCAGTCCACAGCTTCCGTCTCTCTCCAATTTGCCTCATGTTCCTTCTCCTGAGTGATGCTGACAGCAGAGCCAAAATCATTAGTGCAGAGGGTTAGGAATTCAACTCATTTCACAGCTTTCCAAAATAGTTATAAGTTTGCAAACTCATGAAAAGTTGTGAGAGGTAGATGAAACTTCATATGAATACTCTCAAAATAGAAGGGGAAATAATGGCATAATTTTACTACCATTTTGTAGAAAATGAGGGAAAACTCTATAATCCAGAAGGAGGAAAGAATTCTTTGTATCAGGTAGACGCATAATTAGGATGAATCCCACAATGCCCCTTACTAGTAACATGACCCTGGGCATCTCCCAGAGCCCTGCTGTCCCATGTGTGAAATGAACATCACACAACCACTGTAAGCCTCAGCAAGATGCAGACTGAGGGCCGGGAGGCACGTGGGGTGCATTTCATAGGTGCTTGGGGACGATGCATATAATTTATGCTGCAAAATGGGTGACCACTGAAATGATGGACTCTAAACGCTTATGACATCTCTGGTTGGGTTTGGGAACATGTCTCAAAAAGCAATTTTGCTTTCCTCAGGATTCTATTCCTGTTGCAACTGTAGTCAAAACAACGTCTGATTAACAGGCCCTTTTCCTTGAGTGGCGTGGAGGGACAGCACAGTGGCACAAGACAGACTGAGCAGAAAACAACACAGAGAAACAGCTCTGGTGTATTGCCAAATCCTGAATAGGTATGGTATGTTTGGGAGAATTTGTGAATGTGTGTGTGTGTGTGTGTGTGTGTGTGTGTGTGTGTGTGTATTAAAAAGAGAGAATTAAAAAGAGAGAATCCTCTCCGCCCTTCCCCTGGTCCAGTCTCCCTCAGTCTCTCCTATCCTGGGAAAGGGAGGCCGTGACAAAGCACTCCAAGAAACCACAGAAGTTCATGCTTAATTCTCAGATTGAGAGTACCCGGATCCTGGAATTTTAAAAGCAATTAAAGGGCCTTCAAGGATAATTGTACCTTACACTCTGGTTTTAGAGCCTAATCCCTGAGGTCAAATCAGAACCCAGTTTTCATTTAAAACGTGGGATACGGTAGGAAAATACCAACGTTAGAAATTTCCATGATCGTTCTAATTTTTTTCCTTGTTTTTGCCTGTGTTTGAAATACATTATTTGATTTTTCTGCAGACAAATATCAATTGTTACCTTTTTAATTCCAATACCTAGTAATGCTTTTTAGTCTTCTGATTCCCGGCTGATTTTACAATCTGAATGCTACTATTTAATCATTACGACTGGAAAATAATGGCCCTCATTCAGTGATTAAACTACTACAAATGACATGGCTTGAGCTGCTTCACCTGACAGGTTTGCTTCTCTAGTCTACAACACCTGCAACCTGAAGCCGTCCGCTTCCCAGATTGGAGATGAACATGCTATTTGTCGGTGCTTGCCTGGGATGGATATGTACCTCTTCATGGGCCTTTACAGAGAAATACAAGGAGGACGGAAGACCAATCAGTGATTTCTAATGTTGCATTCATGTTACGGCGGAGGCCGTTGATGTGACCATGAAACTTGTAAGTATCATCCACTCTCCACCAGAAAATCTTTATCCACTCACTTATTCAAAAACCTGAATTTTTAAAAGTAGGTAGAATTATAACCAATATATGCAAAATTACCTTAATCAGATTTCTCACCACCCAGAAATTAAGTGTAATCAGATATAATGGCATCGTGTCCTCTGTATGGTATTTTCTATATTTAAAAAGTCACTGTTACAGAAAATCATACACCCAATCAATTTTCAGTTCAAGAAAAATTAAGTTCCTGAGTAAAAGTCAGATGAAGCAGCCCTACAGCACCTCTTCCCCAGGCACCTTCTCCCAGCTGGCTCAGTACTTCCCTAGATATGTTTCATGGAAATCCCTCTAGCCTTATAGAAATATACACAGAAAGGAACAAAACCTCCCATACTATCAAGAGGCTTGAAAGTAAACTTGCCAGAGGGACAAGAGAAATAAGAAATGGAAGGAAAAAATGGAAACAAACCTTTGGTAAATAAGGAGGGAGGAGGAAGTGAAGGGAGGGGAGGGGAAGGGGAAGGGGAAAAAAAGAAGCAACAAGATGTATCATGTACAAGTACAAATCCCCTATGATGAATGTTATCACTATGTACATCTAAAATGTACCATTCAAATAAATGAATAAAAAAAGAAGGTAAATTTACGACCTATACTATGTAGCAAGTAAAAAGAATGAGACCTCTGAGTACTGACTCTTTGAATTAGCCACAGTATCCTTTACTTTTCACAGCCGATTGTCCAAAAAAAGTTAGCTTACGAAGCGTTATAAACTATTGCTCAACACATATCAAGCTTTCGTACCCGCGATATCTCCCCACGTTACAGTCTTACAGGTACTAATCACTCCAAGTCAGCAAGAGTTCTTTCTCCATCTCTCTGTGGCTGACCATTCGTCTTTCTGCAAAAGCTCTGCTTGCCTAGCTCCTGGGCACTCTGCCATCCTGATTTCACTTCTTGGACTGCTGCTTCTCTTTCTCCCTTTTCTTTTCCAGCCCCCAAGAAGTAGCTGGTCCCTGAAGGACTGCTCTCTGTCCCTCTCAGGCAAAGCAAGCTAATTCAGCCGTGTTCAAGGTTCCCAGGGCATGTAGTCCTGCAGAGCTCCCAAATTTCTGTCGTGCCCTTCAGCTTCTTGCGAAATTTCCCATACAGATCTTCCAAAGGCTTCCTGGACATCGTGTCAACACCTCCAACCCAAAGTGCACAATGCAACAAAGATTTTCTGAGATTTACCACCTGCAGGGGTTCGAATGTCTCCTCCAAAACCCATGTTGAAATTTTAAGTTTATTGCAACAGTGTTAAGAGGTGGGACATTTAAGAAATAATTCGTCATGGAGGTGTCTCCCTCATGAATGGGCTAAGACCATTATCTCAGGAGTGGACTGGTTATAAAAGAGAGTTCAGTCTCTTCCTCTCTGCCTCTCTCTGCCTCTCTCTGCCTCTCTCTCCCTCTCTCTCCCTCTCTCCCTCTCTCTCCCCCCCCACCATCCCCTCTTCCTTACACTCGTGTTTTCTTCCCATGTTTTGCCTTCCGCCATGTTGCAGTGCAGGAAAGGGCCTGCATCAGACTCTGTCGCCCTGATATCAAACTTGCCAGCCTCCGGAATTTGAGAAATGATTCTCCCTTCTGTATAAATTATCCGGTCTGGTATTTCGCTAGAGCAGCACAAAATGAACTAAGACACTCCTACCCTCTTCTTAATTCTCTTACATTCAACCACTTGCAAAATAGCCATCTCAGCTGCTCATCGTTTCTAGCTTCTGTGACTCTCTTTCACCTTCCTTGCCCTGATCCAGGCACTTCTCACCAGAAATTCTGTTCTCTTTCTCTCCCTTCTTCAACTCATCTTACAGAATGGAGAAAAATGTAAGCACACTGAAACTGAGTCTTATCATCCAATGTCTAACACGTTTCGCCCCAAATATTATATTATTTTTAATTGACCTAAGCACAGCTCTACCCATGTTGTCTTTTCCTGTTCCAATATTGCTCTGATCCCTACTATTTTCCTGTGTAGGAAATAAGCATTTGGATAACTAATGATCATTTTAGTGAGAGGAGATTGCAGAGAGGGCCCAAGGAATTAATGTAAGGGAAAGATGCCTCACTTCTATGAACTTTTGAACACTTATAACTAAAGAATCATGGGAAATGTAAGTCAGGGCAATTCCACTGACAACTAGCCACAGACTCAGTATTCTTAACCTCTCTGTACTTCAGTTTCTTACAACATGGGCTTTAAAATCTCTGTCTTCTAACTGGTCATGAGAATTAAATATCATGAGAAGAGTACTTGCCACAGTAAGCATCAGATTAGTGTTTGTTATAATTGTTTACTTAACTGCTTGAAAATGGGAGGGTGAATGACATCATCTAAAGAGAGACTAAAATAAGAGAAAACATGAGTAGAGAGAGCTCGGAGAAATGCCACTCGAATGAGGGACTGTGCTACAAAAATAATACTATAGGTTGCCATACTGTTCTGGTTCTCTGGGAGATTCCGATCCTCTGGGAAAGACAACTTGACTTGGCATGAGGACAATGTAATTGGAGTGTAAAAAAGGAGAAGATTTTGAATAAGAAATAGAATCACTGTGCATTATGTCCAGCTCTTTGGCAGAAAATCTGAGTGGAAAAGGAAGAAAACAATGAAGGGTTCCTTCAATTCTAGGACCAAGCATACACAAATAATGGTCAGTGGTGTGCCCATTAATTTCTGCACTATCCAAAACATATTACAGTTCAATCTCCTGTGTTTGCCTTTGAGGGACATTGCACAGGGATATCAGACCCAAGAGCATCCTGTGTGGAGGGAACCAATTACATACAACCTGTGCTGATGCCGAGCAAAAATACGCAAAAATATAATACCGAAAACCAAAAGCCAGCGAGTTACATGCAGGACAATTACATTTTAATATTTTCTCCTCCTGTTTATAGCTGCTTTGCCTTTATTAAAGTTTCCGGTGATGTCACACTGCTTTGGGGAACTTGTTTACTCCTGCCCACTCATATCCACTCCATAACAAAGAGCAGTAAGACCCAGGATTTGGCCAATTCCCAGCAAGGTTCCTGGGACCAGTAAATAGGGACAGACCAGCGACTGAAGGTTGCTCAGGGCAGCTCAGTGTGAGAACAGTCGAGGGCTGTGGTCTTCCCTGAGCCTTGGGAGAGGCCTCCGTGGCCATACTCAATATGAGGATCTTGGACCCAGTGCCAGGAATCCTGAGTTATAACCCCTACTTTGCTTCTGTGAGTGTGAGTGTGTGTGTGTATGTGTGCTTGCGTGTGTGTCTTTGAACAAGTCACATAACTTCTGTGAACCTTAATTCTCATGGCATTAAAGGAGCAATTGGTTTAAATGATCTAGAAGGTGTCTTCCAATACTCTATGTCTCTCTCATACGGTCATATCCCACATTAATCAGATGGGTGAGGTTATGCTGCAGTAATAAAAACCCTGAACACTCCATCACCGTGACTTAGAGTTACTATTTCTTCCTACAAATCCAGCTGCAGGTTTGGGCAACTTCCCAGAGCAGTTGCCTTCCATGCAGAAATTATTCTATGCTGCCAAAGGCTCCCCTTTTATTTGTACCATCTGGAGCATGCAGCCTCATTGTGACACACAGATAAAAAGGGTGTAGAGAGAATTGTGCATGCACTTTTCATTGACTCAGCTCAGAACTGAGCGGTATAACTTCCATTCTGTTTACACTGACCAAAAGCCCTGGCGTAGGGGTGGAGAAGCAAGAGAGTTGTTGAGTAGTAAAATCTTCCATGTGCTGAGGAGGAGGAAGAGCTGGATATTGGCAAGTGCCAGTAACATTTATACACAGTTCCCGATCAGAGACAAAGACTTTGTTTTCCCAGCTGCTTCCTAAATAGTTCTGACATGTTTTGAAGGCAGTAGAAAAGATATTACTATGTGCATTTTGCCAAAGAGAAAGTGTGCTCTGAAAAATTGACCTACCATATACAATGCCACCAAGGTGCTCACGTCTAGAACAAAATTGGATTCCAGGTCTCATGTCCCCTTATTCCTAGTCATCAAGAGAATGCCAGATTATATATCAGAAGACCTGAAATTGAATTCTTATATTCCTCACATTAACCAGCAATTAACTTTCTGAAGCCTCTAATCTAGATTAAAAGTATTATAAACCTAGCTCACATTTTCCTTGGGAAAAGTAGAGGAAATATTCAAAGGGAAAGTGTTCTGTATTTTCCAAAAAATAAGAGCTAACTTGAAAATAATCGGCCTTAAAAACTAGAGATCGAAAATGCCAGCCCCGATCAGCCCATCCTTGCCTTACCTGTCATCACTATTTTTTTGCCCTGTGCCTAATTTGTAAGGCAAGTCAGGCAAGAATAGGCTGACTGGGGCTGGCACTTTTTATCTGTACTTTTCAAGACTAATTATTTTGCAGTGAGGTCTTATTTTGGGAAAAACCGGGCATTATGGACCAAAACAAATATTAGGTAACCTTCGCATACATTCTTTCCATTTGATTATATCAGTGTCGCAAGCTGTTCAGACCCTGCCATGTATTCTTATATCCTACCTAAAGCCAGAGCACTCTGCACACAGACATTCTCAGTTAATGTTATAAACCATCCAAAGATAGTTCATTTTACTAGAATTCATCTTTATGGAGGCTCTGACCTCTTTGGAGATCGAGAAGGTGTTACATTTTCCCCAGCGCCTAGTGAAGGGCTTAGAACTCAGTAGAAACTCAAAGCACAGGGCTGTAAATGTTGGCGGAAGGTAGTCTGTGGTATGTAATAAGTACTGAGTTACTAGTATGCACTGTGGTTGTTATTATTTTAGTTCCTTTTGGTCAATGGAAGGATGTGACAGAGGAAGACCAGGAGGGAGAATGGGGATGGAAGACCGTTACAGACAGGCAAGGGGGATAGTTACTGAGGAAAAGATTTCTTTGACCATGAGAACGCAAGCTAAGAAAATCAGTTGCTAAGGGTGGGAGAAGAAGAGCTGGGCCCTATATTGAGGGAGGCGAGGGAAGTGCAAGGGCAGAGTTCAAGGGACAGAAGAAGAGCGCAGAGAGAGAGGACACGACTGTGCAGGACAAAGGGGTACACAGTGTGTTACCCCTCCTCTGCCCACGAATAGAGGCTACACCAAGCTTAAAGTTCATCCCCTGAGCCAAGCACCAAAGCCAACTTCACAAAATGGCCCGAGTGATCCAGTACCGGTGGACCAGGGGCTCCTTCAATCAAGTGACCTTGGCTGCTTGTCTCCATGGTAACAGCTCCTCACATCCCAAACTGTTCCTTCCTGTGTGGGAGGAAACACTTCGGCAACGGGGGAAGGCAGCATTTCACAGCAGCTTTTCTCTCCGATGACCCTTCTCCTTTGGCAAATCGTGTCTTCTTTCTGAAAACTGCAGTCTCCTGAGGAAACTGTCCACAGAAGAGGATGTTTCTGTGACTTTATTTGCAGATGCACGCCCCAGACACGTTTTTAAAAGTGGAAGCCTGAGGCTGCTTTTCCTTTAGTTTCACGCAACACTCAGTGTTCCTCAGGGCCGGTTCACTATTCTTTTCATGAGCAAATCCCCAAACAGAGAGGCCAGCATGGTGTTCTCGTGTTGAAAGAAAGAGGTCAGAGAGGTTGGGTAGTTTCCCCAGAACTACAGAGCACACAGTCGCACAGTTAGTCTAGAAAGCCAGACATAGCAAGCCTGGGTGTCTACTGACCTCCGTTTACAAACACCCTGCTCTTCTGCCGTCCGCTCCCAGCTTGAGCCACCATCCCAGTCAATTACTGATGTATATCCCTGCAGCTCTAGACTCTGCTTTCTCTCCAGTCTTAGGACCTGTGCTGTGCCCTGTGATCTTTCTCCAGCCCAGAGCCCAGGCTTAACTAAGGTAAGAGCGTAGAGCAAGTTTGTATGCTGCCTGTAAACTTTGAGCTTAAATTACATTTTAAATTCAATCTTCTGCCTGCTCCACAGTGAGTGGGGTTAGAGCACCATTTTACAGGATGATGAATGACCTTTCTTCATCTGAGCCCGGACGTGCATGTCTGACCACGAGCCCTCCAATCACAGCTCTGAATGCATCGCAGGGTCCACTTTCCAACGAGGACCTTGAGCCAAGAGTGCTCATTCCTTGGCCCAACTTCAACTCTTCCCGGTAGTTTTGATCCCATGATTCTGTCCGCGAAAGAAATCCTTTTCTCTCCAGCATCTCTGCCTGACGCTGACGTAGGAAGGTGTAATTAGAACAGCATGGAGCCAGCAGGAGGGCCCATTTACCTCATCTCTTCACTTTTAAGAGCTTTGAAAATATGTTTCTAATATCTTAGGTGCATGGGGCCAAATTCCCTCCTCAGTTTTTCACATGCATGAGTAAATCCACACAGACTAAACCCCTTGGGCCTTAGGTTCTGCTTAGAAGTTTTTTTTTTTTTTTAAAGAAAACAAATATTCCATTAAAACAACATAGTGTACTCTGCATATTTTTAGGACAATTAGAGTTTAGAATTCCCTCTTCTTCCGCCCATGGTAAGAAAAAGCTTTTCTTAACTATTTCCTTACCAAGAATGACACTAAGCTGAGATAAATTGAAAGCTTTCTAATCTTCTAAAATCATCTCATCTGACATCCTCAAAGTATCAACTAGTGAGTTAAGTTTCTGGATATTTGGGGGAAGGCTCTGGGTTCTCTTGTTCCATTGCCAGGTAAATCCTTTAGGTAGACAAAAATTTGGAAGCCTAACGGGAATATTTTCTTGAAATATAAACACCAACCTCACAGCAAACATAAAAGCAAAGCGATTTCCAGCCATCTGATTGATTCCAAAATGGGTCATGGGTTTTGGTAATTTTTCTTTAGCACTCTGACCATGTGAAAAATCACCAACAAGAGGTTGCAGCCCTTTGACCATCATCCAGCCGGCGGGCAAGAGGTGGGGGAGGAACCTAGACATCAGTCTCTGGAGGGAGAGGACTAGGAGAGAGGGAGTCATCCCCGCCTTGGGGACTCTGTGCCTCATTGTGTCCATAAGTTTGTGTTGTATATAGAGCAACCCCTTGACTATTAGTCCATGCTGCTGGGCCACGCCTGTGGATAACATCTGCCAAGTCGGCATGCAAATGAAATGTTCTCCCACAACCAAATTTGGAGCAACATCTTAACAATACTTAAATTATTACAGATTCAAACCCAAAAGCTGCACAGTCTTTGAAGAAGTTGATGTGGGACCATCCTCAGCAGGTTTTCCATTCATTGCAAAACAGGCCGAAGTCTATCAAAGGATGGAAAAGCCATGCCTAACTCGCCCCTTGGCTCGGGCAGCAATAAGATACACCTTCAGCAGAGTCTGATTTGAAAAGATGGGCACAAGCCAGAGATGACTTGGAGTGTATTTTTGTGATGTCTTAGAAACGAGGAATTGTATTGAAGAATCAAAGAAAGAACTCACGACTTCCCAGGGAAAATGTGTTTGTTTATTTAAATTAAAAAATATTGTGAAAATTACAAACTGTTAAATACAAAAGACGATTCTATACAACTCAATAGAATAAGAAGGAAGTATGTACACCACTTTTTAACAGGCGCAGACAGACTTGCACCAATCTTCAGGATTAAGCAATGGAAAATGTGACACCGCACATGTCCGTCGCAGTAAAGTTTCAGAATTCAAGTGATTCCAGGCAAGAGGCCAAACTTAACTTGGCTTCCTTCAACTTCAACGGCCCCCTTTGGAGTAAATCTACACTCTGAACTTTAAAGTGAATTTTAACCCTGTTCTCCCTAAACATAAATTTCTTCTAGCTGTATGTCAAAGCGAACTGATAAATCAGTTCAAACACTGTTAACCCTTCCATGGCGACTATAGTCACTGCTGTGTCTCCAATCCAGGGAGAGTACGTTTAAAAAATAATAATAATAACAAAAGTTTTTTTCCTAGAACTAAATTTGACTTTTTGGTGTGTCTTGTCTTCCAGGGCTAAAAGTTTCTGCTACAAAGCTCCTGATCACAGGAATACTGTACATGCAGACACCAGCCAGCAGTTGTGAGATTTCTTTGCAGACTTCTCTTTCCCTTGGCTGCGAGTATTAATAGCCAGCTGTGCAGAGAACTTTGAAGTCCAAAATGTGGTCCAGTATCTGCCTCTTTGGTTCAGTCCTGGGAAAACTATAGCAGGGTTGGTTTGTGATTAGCCCCGAATTCCCCAGTCACGTGTATCCAGAGTCTCCAACTGCTCCTTTAAATCAACAGATCCTTTTTACAGACTAACTGGCCAAAGGGGAAATATTTGGTCCGAGGTTCTCCACGGCAGCCCATGGAGGATTTATCACAGAATCTAAAATCTAAAGACATCCTCCCAGCCCCCTGGGGTGGCACATCCTCCGGAGCCCCATGAAGCCAATTTGCCTCTTGAGGACAGGCCCCAGGACCACACAGCAAACAAGTGTCAGGGCTCTGGATCAGGAAGCACAGGACTTGGGACTCCAGCTTGGTGCAGCCTCCTCTCTACTGTGCCCTTCTAGGACTAAGCTACGTGACAAAAATCCCACATTGTGAGGCCCCATAGTATGTTTCTCCTGGCTCAGAAAACTAGGCTGGGAAAATGAGCAACAGCAGAGGGAACAGAGTGGCCTTGCTGAACCCCATCCTTCTAGCCCCTTCTGGGAAGATCCTGAAGAGCCCCCTGCATGGCCATCCAGAGGACAGACTTTAGGGAAGCTCCTGACCACAAGAAGGTCATGCCAGCACGCTGGACAGTCACAAGTCACAATACCAGTTTATCTCTTATAACCTCAGCTAACATTAAGAAGTTTAAATTTGTTTTTTTCGTGCAAACGGGCTGGGTGTAGATTTCTAGCTTTCTCCCATCAAAAATACTCCGTCAAGTTTTCCCCTCTAATCTAAGACTTCCAAAAGAAGCCCGTGATCCTCTGGGATCCAACGCCATGGGTACACAGTAGAGATACTTACAGCCAATCAGATCTAGAAGAACAAAACTCTAGGCAATTAGCAAACCAGAACTAGTCCCCCAGCCTGCCCTACACGTGTGGCAGCCCTGCCACAGGAAATGTGGTGCAGAAATTACTCAGGGCATCCAGTGAGAAAATGACAAGCACTTCGGTCTGCCAAAATCTGAACAGGAACCCTCCCCCTAGGCCCCAAAGTAAACGTACACATTGCACATCTTCAGGCTTTTTCAGGGGTGGGTCCAAACCACAGGCAGGGACCTCAAGGACTCCAGATGAGCCCTGTCCCTTACCCTCCCCCATTTCAGGGACTTGTGGAGGGATCTTTTCAAAGTGGCAGCTGCACTGGAAAAAAAGTGAAACAGACACTTGAAAAATGTCTTTCCTCTCTCTAAGGGTGCTGACTGGCGGAGCCACCTCGGGGAGCCCCGGAGGTGCTAGGAATTCTGATGAATGTTCTCTGAGGACCCCTCGCTGCTTTCATTGAGAGGCGTCTCGGAAGTCTCCTCCAGCTCGTCGTCCGCCCCCTCCTCCTGGATGGTGAGGTGCACATCTGGGGAGGAGGACTCGGAGCTCACGCTGTCCCCCTCCATGGAGCACAGTGTGCAGGACAGCGCGGGCGCCACGCTCTCCTGCAGCACGTTCAGCATCATGGGCACCGGCACCGACCTCAGGCCAGACACCACGGGCAGCGGCTTCATGGCCTCCCCCCACAGCCGCTCCTCGTCTTTGTACAGCAGCAGGAGGCTGGACTTCTTCTCCCGCCTCTTGGATTTCATGTAGCCCAACATGATTCCAATCAGGAAAATGCCGTAGAAGGACATGACCACCAGAACGTAGAAATACTCGTTGCCGTTGCCTCTGCCATCGCCGGGCACATGGGACTGGAGGGGGCGGCTGGAGGCCGCGGTGCTGGGGTGTGTGCTGTTCAGAGGCTCCATGTGCAGCATCGAAGCGCTGCTCACACAGCAGGGTCTGGGGAGAGAGCTGCAGTTAGAGCCCTCTCAGTCCAGGCTACATGGAGGAGGGTGAGTGTGAGCTTTGTCAAGTTGCAATAGGAAAATAATAAAGCTCATAAATGCTTGAAAGAAATAGCAGTAAGAAGTCCCACCAAAGAGTTAACAGGGATGAGGCATGCAAGCTTGGAGAGCTGGAGGAGGGGAAGAAGGGGACCCGGGGAAGGTAAGAACTTTCACTTTGTAGTGTCTCAAGATTGCATACACATCTGTCTTACTTGCGTCTCATAAAATGAGCACGCATTATCTTCATGCTTTAAACAATGTCAGTATAAGACAAGGAGGCATACAGAAAATAAATATTTTCAAAGTTGGAAAACACACTTTAACTGACGGAGTAGAAACAGTTTACACTTTGCTTCTAAAACTTACACGTTTTTAATTTAAAGCAAATTTTTCTTAGAACTAAAAAAGAAACAGAAAAGTTCCTCTGTTCGTAGGTGGAAATATTACCCTTTTACATGTGTCTGGAGCAAGCAGCATTGCTGACTTACCGACGGCTGACAGTGTGTCCCGGGTCCTGGACTCCTAACTCGTGAAGTTCAAGAGCGTTGTTCTTCTGGGTCCGGCTGCGCGCTCTGACAGCTGTGCGGCTCTCCTTGGGATATATAGTCAAGAAATGCATCGTCACGTGTTCCGGGGGGGACATTCACAACAGCGGTTGGCCACAGTAGAGTAAGCAGTGAACTCAAAGCACTGTAGGTCAACTCTCTGAACTCTGCAGCTGTGAAAAGAAGGAGACTGGGAGGTGGGAGCCACTCCTCACGCTGCCGGGTCGAGCCAGAACTTTCAGGTGGCCGTGAAAATGAGTGAAAACAGGAGAAAAGAATGCGGTAGAATGCAGTTGCTACCCCAGATGCCAGCCTCATTGGAGATGACTGCATGCTTCATTTCCCTCTTGGGGGACAAACGTTCTGTTTCCTGGGGGTTTCCAGAGTCAGTCAAGTCCCATAATCAGAATGAAGGATTTTTGGAGGCCAGAGCAGGATTTATGGTCAAGAAACTAAGGCTTAAATTTCAGTTCTTCCACTATGTAATTTTGATAAATCCTCTATTATCCTTCTCTGCAGGTAGAACTCTGTGAACCCCAAAGCTGTTCACTTCCTTTCGGCTGAACTGAGCTGATCTGAGGCTGCCTGGTGCAGGTCAGCCTCTGTAAGCACAGAGAGATCTCACCTGCCTTATGCACCCAGCCACGAACCTGTGTTTTTATAATGATTTGTTTTTAAATCTTCCAGATTCTTTTCAGTGGGCTGCATGAAGTGGAAACGCTTTCTGGCGACAGATACTGTGAGCAAGGTTGGCTTCGTTCTCCCACGCACAGCCGGTCCTCTGAAGCTTCTCACATCGGCCACTCACACATCCTGTGCTGTCTCCAGCAGCTCGGCAGGTCCCCAGAGCAGCCGGTGTCCTCCCTGTGGGCCCACAGAGCACAGTCCAAGCTTCAAATGCCTGGATAGATTCTGCATTAAAATGGCTGCTCTGATCAAAACTGGAAGATGACTGAAGATTCTGATGCCAATCCCTCCAGTCCTTGCCTGCTTATTTTGAGAGACTCTCGTTCCAAATGGAAGTGAACCAGAAGGGACCTTCTGCCTCCAGCTGGCCATGACCTATAAACTGGACCATCTGGACCTCTCCCTGGGACTCTCGGTTAGTGCTGCCCCTAATTCTAATGACACCTGTAGAAAGAGTGGAGCATGAGCCCTGCTGTGGTTTTTCCTACCGGACCAAATCTTTCGGCTGCACTCACCTCTAAGTCCCCAGCTGGTGCTACCAACAATTCCACCATCAAGATCATCCACGCAGTGGACTTTTGCTCACCAATAAAGACGCCCTCGCAACTGTATCAAGCCTTCAAAGTTCCTCAGCTCCTTTGGAGATGGGAGACCTGGCCTTTTCAGTCTGTGTCTGTGCATCCACATCTCGGCCTGCAGTGGGGTCAGGAGCACTAGAAGAAGCAAGATCCTCAGGATTTATGTCTGCCTGCTGCTGATTCCAGAATCATGGACTATGCACCTTGGGATAGTCAAGACTGGTAATGCCCTGGGGATTGCCACAGGCTGGGCATTGAAAGATGGAGACAGAGAGAAGGTGGGGAGAGAGATTACCGGGTTTGAAGGGCAGGAAGTACAAAGTCTGCTACCAGGAAGTCAATCAGAAGCTGATGTCTCAAACAAAATAAATTTCCATACTGGAGCCAACAGCCCGAAGCAAGAAAAACCAAGAAAAGGCATGCATGCTGGGACAAATCTAGAATGGAGGCCAGAGGACTCAGAGAGTCGGAGGCACAGAAAGAGCAAAATCCACCACTTCAGGAGTCATCACAGCACTGGGGAGGGGACATCTCCAGTGAATTCCACCAGGTGCCTGCAAGGTGTCCCTGCTTCCTCTGGTGGCTGTGCATTTCCAGCATGGAAGTTTCCACCACAATTCAGTGAAATGATGTTTGTAAAACTCTTAGCACTGGCTGGTGGAAAGTATGCGCTCAATTTATGCATGTTGTTGTCATTGCAGAGAGTCCTCATGGCTACCACAGGCTTCTGGTGGTTTCTTGAAGTGCCCGTACCTCACTCCAGACTCCTCATTGCTGCCCTTCCCCTTTCTATCCCCCAATATCCACCCCAGGAATGGAATTTAAATTTGGTGGCTTGCAACCTCCTAACACCTAGCTCAGTCTTCTCTCCAGCCCTCCATCACTGCAAAATGTAAGAATTGTGGCAGTGAGCAATTGCACAAGAAAGGAGAGGGTAGAGCAACTGGGAAGTGCCCTCTATCACAGAAAGCAAGGGCACACGAATTTAAGTTACATCCTTGTGGCATCACAGTTTCAAGAGAGACCAATGCTAAAGAAATAAAGCTCTCTTATAGAAACTTTCTCTTCTTTATTTGTATATACATACACTCCTCTATGGCTTACATTTCTATTTGCTTCACAGGGTCTTTTGAAGAACAAACATTTTTTAATAATGATAAAATCTGGCTGCGGATTTAGCTCAAGTGGCAGAGCATTTGCCTAGCAACCACAAGGCCTGGAGTTTGATTCCCAGCAGCCCCTCCCCCCAAAAATATAATAAAGTCCAATTTATCAAAAATTTTAAGGTTCTGTTCTATGAATCCTATTTAATAAATCCTTGCTAAACACAAGATCATGAAGATTTTCTCCTATATTTATTTTAGAAATTTTACAGTTTTATTATGTATTTAAGTCTATGGTCCACTTTGAGTTAATTTTAGTGTGTGGTGTGAAGTATATGGGGCAAGAGTTTGTTTTGTTTTATTTTTTTAGTTGGGGTATTTTTTTTTTTTTGCAATTGCTCCACCACCCTTTGTTGAGTTCCAAGTTTTTTGGGTTTTTTTGTTTTGTTGTGTTTTGGTGCCAGGATTCGAACTCAGGACCTTGTGCTTGCAAGACAAGCACTCTAACCACTGAGCTAAATCCGCAGCCCCTACCACCCTTTGTTGAAAAGACTAGCTTTTTCCTATTGAATTATCTTGGAAAAAATCAAAAATCAATTAACCATATTTCCTTAGGTCTATTTTGAACCTTTTCATTATGTTCCTTTTCTCTCTCTGTCTATGCTTACATCACTTTCTACTGTTTTGATAAATCTATCTTAAATTGTATTTTCAGTTAGCCTCAGGGATGTGAGGGCAATCTGGCTGTGACATCTGTCACCCCATCGAGTCCCAGGGTTGATTCGGTTGATCTGCTGGCTAGGCGGGTGTCCCCTTCTCCCTCACCACTCCATGTGTGTCCCTCCCAAAGCTGCGTGCTCGTCAAAGAGGGCAATCACCCCCAATAGAGGAAGGCCATTTCCTCTGTCAAAAGTGTCCAAGTAATTGCATTTCCCCGCTAGAACCTCCAAACAAGCTCTCAATAAATCTCAGCTATGCTGCAGTCAATATCTAGCTGGGTGTCTATTATGTGCCAGGTCCACATCAATCCTGCATTAATATAATCACTTCACTGATAATAAAATTGAAATTCAGAGAAGGTAAGCAAACTCTTCAAAGCCGTGCTATGAGTAGTAGACTCGGGACTCAAATTCAGGTCTATGAAACTCCAAACTCATTCTGTTTTAACTACACTTTGTCTCACTGGGTATGAGCCAATAAAAGAACTAAGGGTAGAAAGTGAAAGATTGATATTCTTCCAACTTCTTCTGGATCTTTATATGCCTTAAAAATCTTCCTAGATAACCAAATATTCAAACACAAATGCGAACTTAAAATCACAAAATGCTTCTTCTGAACTCATGCAATTTTCAGGGTCGAAGGCTGCCCCTCAGTATGTTCTAGAAGCTACTGATACAGCAGCAACATCCTTGCCCTGTATTCACGTAGTCACTATAGTCACTAGTACAACAGTTTCTCTTTTGTTTATGTACACAGGTCATTTTGGGCCTTGTTTTGGTGTTTTGTCCTGTTTTCCTTCCTTAAACTTTTTTTCCCTACTCGATCCTAACACACACTTTCTCCAGAGCTTTGAGTACGTTCATTTCCTGGTAACGTCACTTTTACCAGATGACCAAGCAGTCCCAGGCCACACAACTCTGAAATTATGTTAACAGCCCCTGTAACTAAACAACATCCGTGCTGGGATAACAGAACAACCAAGAATCTCACCAGATTAAACGTAAGTCTACAGTCTGGAGATCTGACCCGGCTCAGTCTCACCCGAGCTACGTGACTGAATCTGTTGCATAATTTCTGTGTTTCACTTTTAGCCATCTGCAGGCATGACAAGAATAAGATCATTAATTGTGTCAAGATCCTCAGAAATGTTCCATAATCCAAAGGGCTATTAGTCTCCTGAGCAGACCAAGCTGCAGATCTGGCAGGGAAATGCGGAGTGAAATTTCCAGTGCCCAGTGCTGGTCTTGGTTTTCCCAGAAACTCTCTCTGAAAAGTTGTGTCTGGGAACTCTTGCAGTCTTGTTCCTTGAGTCACCCTCCCTTGATACATACTTTTTAGCATTCCTGGCCCAGGAACAAGACAGGGCTGGGTATCTGCCAGGAACTTAATAAGAGCTCCAGGCCATCCCTTTAGCACCTGCTATCTCTTGGAAGGATGTGACCATGACAGGTCTCACCTGAACATCATCCAAAGGAAGATGGCGAGGAAGAAATCAGAACTCCGGAAATAAAGCATGAAGTTACGTTAACTCACCTTTGTTACTTATTGTTCAAACATTTTTTCCATCTGATTCTTATCTAACAAATATCTACACAGTACTCAAGGTGTCTCTGGAACTGATCTAACCACTTCACAAATTTTATATTATTTAATCCTCATAAAACCCTACGAGATAATTTCTATTCTCAGCCCCATGATACAGACAAGGACACCGAAGCACAGAATAGCTGGAGTGGCCCAACCTCCAACCTCCAACACAGTCAGTAACTGAAAGAGCTGCCGTTGGAACTCAGAACTGAGAAAAGAGAAGAAAAACATGGACTCTGCCTCTATGACCCTTACAGGTGGTGCAGAACACAGACCATCCACACATCCTATGAGTAAAGCGACAAGCGTAAGAAATATCAACAAAGAGATAAATGATAGCAGGAAGTCAATTTAGGGGGATTTGAACCCCTTAGTGAAATCAGGGAGGGCTCCCTTGAGTTGGGATGTGAAGACTGAGTAGGAGTTGGACAGGTGGCAAAGAAGAAAATTTTAGCCAGGGAAAAATCCTTTGAGGAAGAAAATAGGGGAAAGGGATGAGAAGAATGAGGAACTAAAGAGTTTATGGGAACTCCATCAAGGTAGTGGGAGCCAGGGAAAAGATGGCGCTGGAGAGGCTGGCGTGGGCCAGATGAACACCACCCAGGAGGCGTGCATGAGTCTGGAAGACCACAGAGGCAGGACACAGATCCTGCCCTGTGGAGCTTAAGTGTGAACTTGAGAGACAACCTCAAGTCCTGCAGTGAGTGTGTGACCACTGGAGACTGACAGAATGTGTAATTCCTTGCAAGTACAAACCAAGGGCATGGAAGTGCAAAGCGCGCCTGTGCAGTCAGCGTCAAGGAAGCCAGCGTGAGGCACTCACCGACTTAAGGAGTGTGTTTGTAAAGTAATCTCTGGAACACAGACTCTGCTTGAAATATTCTTGTTAAGAGTTCCAGACAATTTAAACAAAGCTCTTATGTGTATTTCAATCATAATTCTCAAGGACTATCAGAGGTGTATTTGTAATAATTCCTGATCAAAACTTGAGAGAGGTGACAGAGAACTCCCAGTGGCCATAAGACAAAATAAACGTGTTAGTGTATGTAGTTTTAGAAGATGGATGGCACGTCCAAGGGAGGTGTCTGGAAGGGACTGGGAAGTCATGCCCGGCTCACACTGGCTTCTAGCCTTCCTGGAGCCCAGAAAGCACAGGAGAGAGAAGAAGGAGCTTTAGCTCCTGAACTTGAGTATTTACAACCATCACTTGGGACTGCGCACATTCATTACTGAAATGGAGACAAGAGTAGCCAAGGGATTTCACTACCGAGAGAGACCAGAAATTTACGGGCTCCGCCTCAGGTTTCCTCCACAGGGCAAGGGAAGAATCACCCACGAGTATGAGACCAAAGAAGTAGGGCTCAAAAATAAGGCTGCTGGGTGGGGTTGGAGTTCAGTAGTAGAGCACCTGTGTGGTATGTGCAAGGCCCTGGTTCAATTCCCAGTATCACAACAAAAGAGAAAATTAAGGCTGCTACACGGTGATCCCCGAAGCCCTGTTTGTTTGTGGTAACCACTACAAGTGTGCAAGCTTGGAGCAGCGCCAAGCGCATCGTAGATATTCACTTACCTTAAATATTAAACAATGTTAGAAAAATGCAAACGGGACAATATTCGGGAGCTCCATGTATTAGCTATCTTAAATTTAAATTCAAGGACCATAACTGACTGTTCACTGTTTTACTCTTAAAATGGTACCTGATGCCCGCGGTAGACCTTCTAAAAGTATTTGTTGACTGAATAGCAGAAAGAATGTGCTAAACGTTCTTCACAGACTCTTATTAAACTTTCACAAGAGCCCAGTGAGGGAAATTATGAGCAGAATTTTATAAACACGATGAAGCCTTGAGAGAAACTTGTCCTGGTTACAGGAAGTAGCAGAACTGGGGTGAACCATCCTGCCTCCTGCTGAAACTATGCCAGACACACACTCCATTTCCGAGACACACAGAGCTCAAGTGTTGTTGGTCATTTCCGCCCGCCCCGCTAGCAAGGGTTCAGGGTGGAGAGAGGATGTCTATGGCAGGCTTCGGGGATTCCAGCTGAGACCAGAGCTGACACTTATTTACAAAATAGTTTGAAGCCTTTCAAAGATTTCTCTAAACTTCCTAAGTATCAGATGATTATACAGGACCCAACAAAACTAATCCTCATTTTGCTCGGACTCCAGCATGTACCAAACAAAGGTCATCGGTTCCAAGAAGGGACTTACATGGTGGATTTCAAGCATGTTCCATACCTTGGGCTGCCCTTCTGCAAAGCAGACTAACCTGTGGATGATTGGCAGAAAGTGGGGGATCCTCTTTCCTCTGGGATCAGCTTCCTGTCACAGCAATTTCCCATCATTTTCCTCCATTCGTCTCCTTCAAGGGGCAGACCTGGGGTCTAAGGTGCAGGGCAGCATGCAAGGTAAGGGTGAGCAATGAAGAATCTTTATCTTTCTTCAGCCCCAGGTCTCGGGGTTCTCATCTGGGAAGCTGGCTCACCCCATCAGCATCCTGACAGGTCACACCCAGGATCTGATGATATCAAAGCTGACTCTTCAGGCAGGAAAATGACATCAGAAATGCTCATCTTGCTCTGTGGTGGGGAGGAGGAGAGGCGAATGTGCCCCATCCTGCTGGGGGGCTCCTGTGCAGTGAGGAAGACACACAGGGCGTGGCCTAGTGGTCTTCAGTCTACTAGACTCAGAACTAGGTGTGCAGGATTCATATTTCCACACATTTCCCATCACAGTCCTGGAGCCGCATGCTCGACTGTGCATCAAGATGTATTCCTGTGGCTGTGTCTGTTCATTCATTTACTAATTGATTCACCTAGTCAAAGAAGCGCACCTGCCCTGCAACCCAGATCAACACAGATTTCACAAAATTAAAGGGTCACAACAACAAGAAAAAGATCACAAAGAAAATACCTCAAGCACAAATAAAAACTAATGTCACACAACAGGGGCTGGTGTTTGGGTTTTTCGAGATCCTAGCTTCGTGGCTGAATAAAATGGGCTTCCGCTTTCAGCAGGACTAAGCATTTATCGATAACAGCTCCCACTCCAAGCCCCAGTAGCTCAGACCACAGCTGCCACCTGCTCAGAGCTGCAGATCACCGTGGCCTCCAGCGATTGCTCCAGCTGAGAGTTGTCACGCTTGGCCTGCTGTGACTGATAGCCCTCAAGGCAAGTCTCCTGGGAAAGGAGTGTAGGAGTTTGTGAGTGTGTGTGTGTGTGTGTGTGTGTGTGTGTGTGTGTCTGCATGTAAGAAAAGTGTTGAGCCTCACTTGAAACTCTATATACTCTACACCTTTGTTCTTCTTTCTGGTATAAAGAGGTCATTTTTTTTGTCTTAGCAGCAATAGCACATTTTACCTCTTCCATTAATCTATGAAAAGATTGGTTAGATTACCCAAGTTATCTGGGTGCAAGCAGTAAAATAACAAATGGATCAGGTAGTGGAGTGGTTAAGGAGATGGGTTCCTCAATCAGATGTCTGCCCTGAAGTCTCGCCTGCCACCCGCTAGCTGTGAGGGGCTAGGAAATGTATCTAACCCATATGAGCCTTGGTTAAGTCTGTCAGGATTAAAGCTAATAATGTGTAAGCACTTTTCACATTGTCTGGTGCCCGCTAGGCACTCCTGAATTTGACTGTTACTATAAGTCTTATCAGGACTGATGCTCAACAGGGTTTTTTTCAACTGAGATATAATTTCTGTGTGCTAAAATTCACTATTTCTTTTTTTTTTAATTTTTATTTTTACCAGGAACATGTGTTGGTACATTGTATACATAATGATCATAATCAACATGGTTATTTTGTACCTGTACATGATATATCTTGGTTTTCCCCCCTCTTCGCCTCCCTCCCCTTCCATTCACCCACCCCTCTCTCTTTGCGACAAGTTTATTTACATTTTTCCATTTTTTCTCTTTTATCTTACTTTTCTTTTAACCTTCCTTCTTTATCCCCCTTTTCCCTATCTAGTTCTCCTCTCTTTTGAATACTATCTTTTTTTTTACATAATATCTATTATACCCCTTTGTCTTTATTTACACTTATGGTTTCTCATATTAGAGAAACAATTCGATGTGTACTGATAAGTGCCTGATTTATTTCACTTAATAGTATGTTCTCAAGGAACATCCATTTACATACAAATGACTCTACTTTATCCTTCTTTATAGTGGTATAATACTCCATTGTGTAGAAAAACCACATCTTCTTTAGCCATCCATCGGTTGTTGGGCATTTAGGTTGTTTCCAAGACTTAGCTATTACAAATTGTGTTGCTATGAACATGGTGGTGCATATATCACTGTGGTATGATGATTTTAATTCTTCTGGGAAGATACCAGCACAGGAATAGCTGGATCAAATGGAACCTCTAGTTGTAGTTTTCTAAGCTAAAATCAAAGTGGATCAAAGATCTAAACATTAAAATAGAAACACTAAATCTCCTGGAGAATAAAATAGGAAGAACTCTTGAAGACATAGGGGTGGGAAAAAAATTTATGAACAGAACTCAGACTGCACAGGAAACAATACAAAGAATCAATGCTTGGGACCACATCCTATTAAGAGGCTTTTGCACAGCAAAAGAAATTACTAATAGAGTGGGGCGAAAAATCACAGACTGGGAGAAAATTTTTGCCAGCTGTCCCTCAGACAAAGGTCTAACATCTAGAATATATAAAGAACTCAAAAAAATCAAACCCCCCAAATTTAAAGACCCAATCCAAAAATGGGCATCTGAAATGAATAAACATTTCTCAGATGAAGAAATAAAAATAGCAAATAAATATATGAAAAAATGTTCAACATTATTGGTCATTCAAGAGATGCAAATCAAAACAACACTAAGATTCCATCTCACTCCAGAAAGAACAGCTATTATCAAGAAATCAACCAATAACAAGTGCTGGCGGGGCTGCGGGGAAAAAGGAACCCTCTTCCACTGTTGGTGGGAATGTAGACTAGTCCAACCACTGTGGAAATCAGCGTGGAGATTCCTCAGAAAACTGTAACTAAAATTTACTATTTCTAAGTGTGCAACTCAGTGGTTTTTAGAAATTTGTTTACAACATCGTATAACCATCACCACTGTGTATTTCCAGAACATGTTCCTCTTTCCAAAGAGACACCCCGTCCCCTTTAGCAGTCACTCCATTTCCCATGCCGTGCAGCCTCTGGCAAACACTGCTCCACTCCGTCTTTACGGATTTGACTCTTTAGGACATTTCATTAAAATGGAATCATGTAAGTGGCCCTTTGTGACTGGCTTCTTTCACTCAACAAAACGTCTTCTAGGTTCAGCCATTTCAAGGACCCATCGATCCTAGCGGTCGTGAAGTAGAATTTCATTGTGATTTGGATATACTGTCTTAGTCTGTTTCTGCTTCTGTAACAAAATTCTACTGGCTGTGTAATTTATAACAGATAAACATTTATTTCTCACAGTTCTTGAGGCTGGAAGTCCAAGCTCTATCTACCAGCGGGGTCAGTGTCTGGAAAGAGCCCAAATGGCAGCCTCACATGGGAGAAGGCAGAATGGGGAAGGGGTGGAAAGGAGTCTAGCTGGTTCACTCCGGTTCTTTCACAAGGGTTGCATCTTATGGCCTGACCACCTACGAAAGGCCCAACTTCTTAACGCTATTGCACTGGCAATTATTTCCACGTGAATTTTAAAGGTAATGTAAATAGTCAGACCATAGCATGTTCATTTCTTTAATAACTAACTAAAGATGTTAAACGTCTTTTCATAAGTTTATTAGCTTTTGGATATCTTCTTGAAGAAATATCTCTTCAAGCCCTTTGTTCATTTTTGAATTGGAACGTGCATGTGTGTTTGTGTGTGTGTGTGTGCACGCGCGCGTTACTGATGATTGAGCCCAGAGTCTTCACGGTGAACTCTATCCCCAGATCTTCTTTCATTTTTTGAGACAGGATCTCACTAAATCACTAAACTTCCTAGAATGGGCTTGAATTTACAATCCTCCTGCCTCAGCCTCCCAGACTGCTGGGATTACAGGCGTGTGCGCCACACCCAACTGTCAGTTTTTTATGTGTCCTAAGAATTCTGTAAACATTCTGGACACTAAACCATTACAACATATATGATTTGTCATCTCTGAATAGAAAGAGTTTTACTTTTTTTTTTTCCTATCTGGGTGATTTTTATTTCTTTTCTTTGTCTAAATCTTTTGTCTAATAACTTCTCTGAACTAATCCTATACATCTGTATTCTCTGTCAAGCATAGTCATGGAAGTCTCCACTTGGTTAATGATCAGATGATAACTGATCAACATTTGTTTTACTTAAAACTCATAGATCCGATCGGTCTCCCGGGCTGTGCTGTGGAGTTTCGTGCCTGTTTGGAAACTTCGACACTCAGACGGTTCACAACTCTCCGCTCGCCTTCACCTCCCATCTGTGCAGAGCCCTGAGGTCAGACATGGGTGACCTCACTCCCCTGGGAGTGAACACAACTTCACGCCTGTATGTGCTTCTGGAGTCCCAGGCGTATGTCGGGACTCTTCAGAATCACTGTGAGCTTATCATTCCTCAGTTTTTTTTTCCTTTGAAGCATTGTTTTTATTTTCTTTTTAAATCTATTGTTTGGCCCAACAACTACCCATCGCCTCAGACAACCACAAAATTAATCAATTACTTTTAATTTTTTTCAACAAATGTCCATTTTATCACTAGAGAAACTCTGAGTGAAGCAGATAAAGACAGTCTTGTGTAGAGGAATCACCACAGAGGTAAAATAATGACAATTCTTTGGGAACGGGGCTTCCAAGGCATGCCAGTCCCACTTTCTCTAGTGAACGCCGCTCTACTAGAGTGAACTGCGATTTCGTTTTTGGGCTGTGGGTTTTCAAGACTACCGCAAAGCTGGAGGCATAGATGGGAACAGGGCAACTTAAAACACCATACGGCCCTCTGTTCTTGCTGCTCTTCGGCTATTTTTCTTGAACGAACAGCCTCTGAATTGCTGTGGGCATTGGGTTAACTTCTAGAGCTCCAACAAAGTTGATTCTGATCGTGTTCGCCAGCTTCCTTGTTGCTTTTATGAAGGAAAGAACTTTCAGAAGTCTTTAGTCTGCCATTTTCCCTGACATCATCTCTGCCTAGCATTTTGTATGGACAGCTCTACCAGGGGCTACCTGTGTCACTGCAATGGAGTCGCTCAACTTCTCTCTGCTTGGTGGCCTTCTTTATGAAGTAGAGATGACAGTAATACTATATACTGCCAAAGATTATCATGTGGGTTGACATAGTAAATACATGTACGGTGCCTGACATGTAGTAACTACTAATAAACTGGTTACTACTACTGTTGTTATTATTATATTATCGCATTTGTATAAACATTGCTAGGAGAAAGACTGTTTTTCTATTCACTTGCCAGATGAACAAAGGGTATCAGAAATAGGTTATGGAACTCGCCAAGGATCATATAACTAGTACTTTTGACTGTGTTGCTATAGAGCAAGATACAAGGTGATCTCCAAGGTTCTGCTGTCAGATCCCACTAAACGGCCATAAAGGAAGTCAGAGCCTGGAGGCGTATATAGCTAAGGCTGAATTTGATGCCTCTGATGACTATGGTCCCCCAAGGACTAGAGGCCCCCCCCCCGCACCTCCACTTCTCTCTATACTCAGCAAAGAAAGAAGAGCAAAGTGTAGTTCACAGATGGCCCAAAGGGAGCCCTGGGGGCAGCTAGCAAAAGGGAGAGTGCAATTGAGAAAGGGATCCAAAGAATATCAGTAGGTGGAGGGAAAATACATCATTTTCCCCACGTTGATTTTTACTTCACTTACCATGACAATTCCTTATTCACCTCCTGTTTATATTTATATTTATACTTTAAATTGCCTGATTCTGGAATCTGGGGGTATCTAGGTGACATGGCCAGTGACTCCAGGCTTCTCTCCCTTCTTACCTCAATGAAGAGCCTCACCTGGGAACCAGACACGGCTCCATTTACCAAGCAAACATTAAACATCTTCTTGGGGCAAAAGACACTGCTTGCTGAGAGGCAGCCTTCATAACTAGGGGGAGTCCAAAGATGAGACACAGCCTCCAGCTTCAAAAAGCTAAGAGCCAAGCATGGAAAGAAGGAAGGGCCTTACACAAGTAGAGGGCCATTAACTCCAACAGCCACCAATGAGGTGGAAAGCAGAGGTCGTCCACAGAGGTTCTGAAAGGAAATAGTACTTCAGCCTAGGCAGATCAGACTGCACGGAACTAGAGGTTTCACCAGGAGTGGAAATAGAAGTTTGGTGGGCGCTGGGACTATCACTCGGGGGCCTGGGGCAGGCTCAGGGAAGCAGAGTACCCACTGGGCATGTTCAGATACCCACTGGGCACATTGCAGCAAGCGCTACGAGTAAGGGGGCCGCAACACCAGTAACAATACAAGTACAAGGGGATACATCTCTGTGGGAATTGAAAAGGGGGCGAGGTTTTAGAGGAGGAGCTGGAAATCAATAACTTCTCCAGAATGCAAGCTGAACGCTTCTTCCCAGCAGACGGAAGAACGAACAGATTGCCACACTCAGCATCCTTAGCTGCTCCCCACAAGGGTCCAGGCCTCGGGGGGTGCAGGTAGGAAAACGAGTGCGAATGTTGCAAGGGTCATTCTGGAGCTCACGAGGGCCAAGACACTTCTGATATTAAATCTTGGCTGGGAGTTATGTCTCAGACCAAGAAGGAAGGGGGGAGAGAGAAAAGGCCGGGAGATCATTGCTTTAATCCTGGGGAGGGAACCACAGCGGCCTCACAGAGAACAGGAGGGAGGAGCCGGACCAGAAGGACGTGGCGGGGGCATGCCAGGGCAGATCGCCGTGTCTCTTTCCTTCTCCAACATCAGCTCTGGGACACAGAAGGCCACTCCCTACCCCCTGCCCACTCCTGTCTACCCCATAAAGTGGCAAGTGTGTGTGGGACCAGCACTCCCCCGCTGGGGCCTGGAAAGTAGCCATCCCTGAGATGAGACAGGACTAACACTTCCTGCACATTTGAGCTTAGCAGGAGGGGCACAGCTCAGGAGGCCAGAGCAGATAAGGGGACCAGAGCCTGGGTGCCTGGGCTCCATGTCTTATTCTCCCACCTTGGGGTCATGGTCAAAGTCTCGGCAAAGCAACCAAGCAGAGGATGGCACCCCCAAGAAGAGCAGCGAAGAGCACTGTGCTGTGGGATCTTCAACGGAAGTTACTGGAGGCAGCACCGTCATGGCTGGTTCAGGGCAGGGTGCCCTTTGCTCGAGGAGAACCACCGCCCAGCTGGTGCTTCCAGACCCTGCTGGTACTTCCAGAGCACCCGGCAGGGACCTAACGGCCACCTGCACCTCAAGAGCTTGTACTCCACATCACTCAGCCAGTCAGCAAGGCCCCCATCAGCCACCTCTGCCCCGGCGTCTACCTAGAGCCGGGGCGGGGATGCGTGTAGGGTCAGGAGGAACATCCACAAACACACCCAGAGGCTGGCTGGGGCTTGGGAGGGCACACCGAGGAATGTGGGGAGAAAAGAAAGCGGGCAAAGGAAGCAGTTAAGTTTGCATCCTGGGTGAACAGAGACATTGCAAGTTGTCTCATTTGACAGAGAAATGGAGGGCTGGGGATTTAGCTCAGTGGTTAGAGTGCTTGCCTTGCAAGCACAAGGCCCCTTCAAGCCCCAGCACCAAAAAAAAGAGAAATGAAGTACCTTTATTGAATTCAAGTGGCCTGCAGCATACTGTTCAAACTTGCTCCATTTACCCAGAAGCCCTTAAACAGTAATATTCCTCAGAGCTGCCCTCTGCCTGGTCCCCAGACTGTTTACGCTAGAACACTTCTCTGCCCTCCACCCCAACCAAACCCCACATCTTCACTTTCTCTAGCATCAAGGTCGAATTCAAGTGTCAAGACCTTGTCCAACTTTCATAGCTCTTAACTTCCTTTGACCTGAGGAGGCATCACCTCCCTCTGCTCTCTGAAATACTTTGCTACTGATTAACTTGAGGCTGTAAAGACGGGTAGCTAAGTTTTGTGAAGCACAACGTAGGGTCTACCGACCTATAAGCTCCTGACTACAGGGACAATGTCTTAGACCTGTTCATTCTTCCCACAAAATCTAGCTCACTCACTGACTATATGTATATTATATATTTGTTAACTTAATCAATAGCTCAGTATTCAAACATCTTTCTAGACAAACAGCTTCCTCTCAGGGTGGCTAGAATCGTCAGAAAACTCCTAGATTAGCCCAAAACTGCATTCTTATAACCTCTGACTTTTGCCATTACCTTCCCCTAGTGACTAACGGGACATCGTCCTCTATCCTCAGTGTAATAAGCCAATAAATATTTGCCTTCAGGATCCATCTCCTGCTCACCCACCAAACCTCTTTTTCTCTCCTTAGACTACCCAGAATCTGAAAGAGACCAACTCTTCACTCGGTAACTAGACACTCGGGAAAAGTGTGGAAAAAGGGAGAAATTCAGTTCAAAGACAGTGATAGGTCAGGTCTGGCCTGAGGTTTGGGTAGGCTCCAGCACCCTGATTTTGTGATTCATTCTCAAGGAAGCAATATATAAGTCCTGGGAAAACAGTAGAACTCATTCACCCCCTTGGACACCCAGGAAGGATGTTCTGCAGCTGGGCACCATGGCAGGTGACATCTTCAGCCCCCGGCAGTTGACTATCGCTTCTCTGCAGATGCCTACTACCTTCCTAGTGCCATCCAGAGCCATGGAGACCTAACAAAAGCTGTTTTCCGCTCAGAAGACAGAGAGAATCTTAGCAGGTATGTAATTCAGCCCTTCCTGGCTACAGACAAGAAAACTGAGGCCCAAAGAGGAAGTGAATTAAACAGTTACCTAAATGTGTCTTCACAGATCTAAATTCCCAGTCGTTTTTTTAATCCCCAGTCTTATTAACTAAGCTTACATACAGCCTCCTGCCACTTGGATTTGAGCAAAAACAGTGGATCCCCCTCTACACGCTCCCTGATACTTCATGCCTGGATGGGGGTGAGGAGTATTGAGGGAAAAGCAAGTAGAGTAAAGCAGAAAGAAGGGAAGATTGAAGAAAGAAACTTTTTTGGGGGGAGGAGGCAATTACACCAAAAAATACTACACAAAAGTTAAAATTCCTACAATAGAAATACAAATAGCAAAATACACATCCCAAAACATAATTGAACTTTGAAAGCGAATTGAAAAAGGTGCATACAGTATTGAATCACTGTCTAAAATTTATGCTGTAAATTATTTTTGGATACAAAAATACTAGTAAAAGTGTGAAGTCCTGCACAGGAGTAGCAACCACTCAACCAAGATGGCGGCTACTTGTCAGGAGGGCTGGAAGGAGGGAAGGGAGAAGGGACCCGGGAAAGAAAGGGCTTGAGTTGAATTTGTGTGGTTCCAGTTTTTAAACTGTATGGGGACCAGGTATGTGCATACTACATCATTTACTTTTTTGTATGCATGAAATATTTCTTACCAAAATAAACAAGTCAGATTTACCCCCCGCAAAGAACCAGAGAACCTCTCTCACTACCTCCTTCCTTCCCCATGTCTCCTCTCTCTTTCAATCTGTCAATTTCTATATGACACATATTTTACATGTAGATACAGATACATAACAAAGGCAAGATAAACAGGCAAGTAGATAGACAATGCATGGACAGCCAGGTACTTATGAATAGAGAGTCATTATCGTGTGCCAAGTACCTTTCATGAGCTGTCTCACTTAATCCCTACAATTACCCGTCTTACACACAATCTAACCGAGATGTGGGGAGCCTAAGTTCACAAAGTTATTGAGTAACAAGTGCCAGAATCCAGCCCTGTAGATGGACTGAACCTATTTATAATGCCCCTTGAAATAAAAGGGCCAGAAGCATTTAAAGGTTAAAATCTTTCTTCTGGAAAATTGGAAGAATAGGGGCGCTCAGGGGAGAAGAAGTAGGTAAATAAAAACAATTAATTCGGTCAAATTGACCTGCTTGATATACAGACTGGAAAAGGGTCCCCAGGAGGCAGCTGCTGTCACTCTGGCTTCAGCCACAGCTGAATGTGGCTTCTGTACCATGAAAGAGACCAAGATTCTTTCCACGCACACAGAGCTGCAGTAGGCATCTTATCTTTCTGCAGTTGTGTATACAATCTTCCCTCCTTGTTTGCTTTTGTTCTCTGGAGGAAGGGAACCGGGGATCTGCTTCTGAGCTACACCCCAGCTCCTCTTCTGCTGTACCTCATGTCAGTCAAAGCGCTGACACCAAAACACAAGTACTTTTCTACGTTCACAAACACAGAGTCCTGAGAACAGCCATGTGGCCTTCTTAGAGGGAAAGCTGCTTTCCTGGTGGCAGTTCGAGTGACCACACGGCCCCTAGGACCCCAGGGCTAAGGGTCAAGCCCCTCCATAGGCAGTGATTCTGCCAAAAGCACTTGCCATCCTGATACCTCTGCAACTATCTGTCTTTAAAAAAAAATTAAATAAAACCAATAATGACAGGAAGTAGTAGGAGAGAAAATTTATTCTTCAGAAGTTTGAGCCCAAAGAACAAAAAATAACTCTTAAAGTTCATATTCATTGAAATAGTCTCATTCTCATTTTAAAAATGCCTGTGTCCGAAGACAAAAAGCCGTGCCATTTAACCAAAGGCCTGTATCTGTTTGGTCTTGCCACTGAAGTTGTGGTTAAATGATGCATATTTTACATTTAAATAATTTGGAAACATGGCCAAGACTCACTGGGAAATGCAAACATTTAGCTCCCCGTTTCCTCTGACGAATTTTTGTCTAACCTCCTTGTGCAAGAAGTTCTATCACACCAAAGACAGATATGCTCACTTTAATGATATCAATAGCATAAGAAGCGAAATGCAAACGACGACAATACGGATATTAGACAATCTAAACCAGCGACCTGAGTTTACAGAACAGAAAGCTGAAGCACAACAGAGATGGCGTCACTCTCTGGCCCTGCAGGGGGGAGGAGCTGACAGAAAGACAAGGTCTGGCCCTTAGAAACCCAGGTGGGAATGGGCGGGACGTTTCGCCAAGCCTCCGGTACATCAGTTCTGTAGGCGTTTTCCTCCTGTTGCTTTGACTAAGGTCAACAACACCGTCAAACCTACCATGAAACTCAAGACCGCGCTTGCTTGGAGATTACCCAACGACCAAAGATTGATTGTTGCTAGTGGTGACAATGTCACAGAGACTTGTGCTTTCTTTGAATTTTAAAGAGTTTTTGTCAGAAAATGGCTACCGAGTTAGTACTATATGCTCAGACTCCTTTCTCTTGTTAGGGCCATATGGCTATTTTTAGAGTGAAACATGAAGGAAAGTGATGAATGTCCCATTTAGGCTCAGAGAGGCGAGCAGCCAGTGTGCTTTACCTACAAGAAAGATAAACTCGAGTTGCTTATAGAAAAACGGATCCATCTTGAGGTCATAATGTTAAGTGAAATAAATCAGGCACACGGGCTTAAATATCATGTGGTTTCTCTTATCTGAGAAACCCAAAACATAAATAAAGCCAAAATAAAAGATAGACAATAGGAAATACCGAGATAGACCCTTTGTGAAAGGGAAGGAAATGAAGAGAAGGAGGGAAAAGGGAACGATAAGGGGGGAGATGGGGGGAGGAAAGGGACAAAAAAAGAATTAAGATGTGTTACGTACACGTACCAACTCCCCATGAGGAATGTAATCATTACATACCGCAAACGTGTAATAATAAAAAAATTAAAACTGAAAAATAAATAAAGAATGGGACCACAGTTCTCAAGACTGTGGCATCAGCACCCTCATCTAAGAGTCACTGCAACTCTGATCAGCCCTGGGGCACTCCACGGGGCTACTTGGGGAGAGTCTGTCGAGTCACTCATAAAACAGCACCCTGATTATATCAGCATAACCCTGCCAAAATGAGAGCTGCCATTTCTTATGTGAAATAAAGAATGTAGAGAACTATGACACGTGGATCGCTCTGCTGTAAATTTTAAGTTCTATTTAAGCCCTCTGTTGAGCTGTACTAAATAATGAAAGGCTTAGCTCAAAAATACCCTTAACAAAAAGGTTTTCTCTCCACTTTTGTACATATAGATTTTTCAATCAGCTTTATCCACTTAGTTGAACAGGTCACAATTAAGATCAGAAGGAAAAAAATCAAGAAGCCATTGAATTTATTTGGCACATAACCCACTAAGGAAATGGCAACATAAATACAGCCCTTGCTAAAGTCTTCTGTTTGCTCAGCTGTGTTTATTTAAATTAAATATTGGTCCTAACTGGGTTCAATGTTGACTATTCTGCCCCATCCCACTTACCTGAACTTCAGGTTCTTAGCTGTAGAGAAGTAGGACCAATGAATTAAATGCTTAGGATGTGATCGTTTACATCTGAATTCAGATGCGTCACCAAAAATTGTTTCCGGGGCTCCAGAGAAAATAACCTTAACTGATTTGAAGCTGAGACCTTTCTCGGAGTAAAGACAAAATATATCACAGATTTCAAAAAGAACTTTTTAAATTTAAGTGCGGTTATTTTGTGAAGGAACTGCAATGCCCAGTCACAGAGACCTTCTTTCAACACAGAGTCCAGTACTTTTCATACATATTTCAGCCCTGGAGCTTGTATTTCTAGAGAGCTTACACAGAACCCAAAGAAACCAGTAAGCATATTCTAAGCTCCTATAATTAAAACAGGAGGACACGGAAACTTCTCCAGCTACTGTCCCTCTCTCTGTGGGATCCCCTAAGGCACCTCTTCTAAAACCTCGAGTTCCAAAGGTTGTATTATAGAAACCACCAGTCTAGTTCACACTGGGGCACAGTGACATCCGCATAGTCACTTAGCAAGTCAGTGGCTGGGCCAGATCTAAAAAGCAAGCCTGCGCCCCAGGACTCTTTCCAGACAAGGGGCTGCTTCTCTAGATATGTTCACATAACCTCAGCATCTATAGTTTCCTGCCCAGATTGTGAGCATTTCCACAAGTCGCTCGTCTTGTCCCGGGATCAACACATGCAGCTGCCTCTGCTGTAAACGACTAGGATCCTAATGGAAGACATCTTACAAAAGTGCAGCCTGCACGTCCTCAGTGGGAGGTGTCCACGTGAGGCGACAGAAACCGATATTCACGCCGACTCGAGTGCTCACACTGGTCCTTGAGCAAGGAAGCACCAGTTCTTACAGGCAGAAAGACTCCCAGAAAGACTCCCGTCTAGATTTTGCACCACCTGTCTCATTTTATGCCTAGAAACCTGGGAGATAGAAATAGAGATATAAATAGCCACCACCTGGAATGGAAAGGGACTCCTCAATACGAGGGTAATGCATAGGCCGCCTATATTAGAACTGCTAAGGATGCTCAGTAGAAATGTGGATTCCCGAATGAATCTGTGTTTTTACCAGCCTTCTCAGGTGACTCTTCTGCATATGCAACTGGTCTAGTGGAAAGAACATAGTCACTGATCGAGTAGACCTGGGTTCAAAAACCAGCTTTTCCATCTTCTACGTATGGAATGTGACGGCAAAGCACTTAAGGTCACGTCTCCCATGGCGTGGCTGTCATGTTCCAGGGAACTGTGACAGACAAGCTTCTGGTAAGATGCTGATCCACACGAAGAAGCTTTGTGCCTGCCAATGGGTTCTCTGGTCCCTGTCCAGAGACACTGACTCAGTTGTCTTAGGCCCGGACAACACCCTGCTCTGGCAGAGTGGAGCTGTCCGGGCACGCTAACCCTCCTCTTCCATCAATCACGTGTCTGCTTCCTCCAGAAGTCCAAGGGACACACCCAAGTTCTAACGCCCTCGTCACATCTTCACTTCCCTTGCAGCTAGACAGATAAAATGAATCTCTTCTCTACCATTCGTTTCATGCTTCTTTTCCTTCTCACCCCTAAAACTTTTTTAATGTTAAGGCACACAGTGAATAGTAAAGTGCTAGACAAATATCAATTGCTACTATTATTACTATACATTGGGAAGACGTTCTAAGAGACAGCTTTAGACTCAGCTGGAGAGAAGGTTCAACACCACAGATGAAATTTAAGTTGGAAGCTGGTGTAGGAGTCCCTGTTGAAACTGATGAGATAGTCAGTGCTTGCAGGACCAAAGTTGAAGGAAGCCAAGAGATCACGTGAACCAGGTATCCATTTAACAGACGATAAAACAAAAATCCTGAAGGTGACTTGCCCAAGATCATCCAAGCTAGTCCTGGTAGAGCCTTGAGGGGTCCACTTTGTAGGCTCTACCGCACTCCAGTACTACCTCTACCACATTGCCCTTCTCCAGCCACTGATATCGTCCAGGTCAAAACAAGCCTCTCTCTACTAAGACACAACTTAGGTAGCCTGATCACAAATGCCAACTGCATGGGACAATTCCAGTTTACATGTAATTACTCACAGCATTCTCTTTCACTATCAAAAATATGCCACTTGAGATACCATACTCCATGATTACCCCATGCCTAGGGATCTGACTATGGTTCTGCCTATTCTCCTCCAGGGGTCAAAATGACTCTGTTTCTGAATTCTACTTTCTAAAGGAATTTAATGATTCCTATCCATAAAACTTACAAACTCGTTGTGCACAGTTTAGACACAGGAGAGGGAGAAATCACTTTGTACTGTTTTAAAATTCTACTAAATGATCACATTAATGACATTTTTAATTTGGAAATTTCACCTAAAAATTGGGAGCGGGAAGATTTGCTTGAAAACTTAGGTCTGCCATCCTTGAGTCCATAATGTCTTGCCATAGCAGTTGCTGGAGCTCAGGCTTTCTGGCCCAACACATCCCTCACACAATCACCTATTACTTATATATTAACAGCATCCATGGTCTTATGAATTTGTGAGCCTACATTTGTACACTTATATAAATTTATACACACCATGTGTTGAATTGTGCCCCCCAAAATACATATGTCAAAGACCTGATTTTCAGTGCCTCCAAATACCATCTTAGTTAGAAGTAGAGTCACTGCAGCTATCATTAGTTAAGATGAGGTCATTACAGTGGCGCCTCACCCAACACAGACTGACTGGTGTCCTTAAAAAGGAGGGACACTCGAATGCAGGAACACGCTAATAGGCGTACACCATGAATATGAAGGCAGGATCAGAGAGACTGATCTACAAGCCAAGCGACGTCTAGGGTTGCCAGCAGCCACCACAAGCTGTGGAGAAACCTGGAATCGATTCTCCCTCCACCTCAGAAGGAACCAATTCTGCCAACCCCATGATCTCAACTCTGGCATCCAAGCTGAAAAAATACATTTATGTTGTTTAAGTCACTCAGTTTGTGGTACATTAATTCTGCTGTGTGTTTCCAAGATGGCGCCTCTTCACACAAGATGTGTGACTTCTGTAGACAAGAAACACTATATCCTCACAGGGCTGAGGGGATCAAAGGGGAGGCGTGCGCTCCCTTCAACCTTGGCTCTTTTAAATGGGTGCTGTTCACATCCGGGAAGGTAGAACTCTCATCATTTAATCACCAACCAGAGGCTACTTAGCTCTCCATTGCATGGGGATTCAATGTCACCGTGAATCATGAAGGGGACACTGTCAGAGTTCTCTTCTAGCCTCCAATCATTAGAAACAGTTCTCACACCTACATGAATGTCCCACTGGGCATTCAGGAATTGAGCAGGCTGAGAGATAATGTATTTGTGCAGAACCGTTGGGCATTGAGACAGTCAGGCACCACCAACTAATCCTCACTAAATGTCAGTGACACCACGTCAATTATTGTGACATCCAAGTTATTCCCTAGAGGGTAGAACTGGCCCCTTTGAGAATATTTGATTAAAGGAGCCCAAGATAAATCATAACCTAATAATTTCTCTTGTCAGAGAAAAATCACCACCCCCTGGCGTATATGATAAATTTTAATTGTTGTTACTAAATTTTCTAAGCTTGGGGGTAGACTCTTTTTATGTTTTATACTTCAGTTTGACCACAGGGCTATCTGACATAATGGAAATTACCCAAGTACAAAAAGGAGGCTTCCAAATAAAAGATGTTTTGTTTTTATGCTATTCCAAATTAGCCACACCAATGATTCTGTCCGCTGATCTAAGAAATAGTCAAAAGCTGATTACCAGCAATAAGGGTGTAGGATATTTTGTTTCCCTCATTACACATTTGGAAAAAAACCAAAGCTAAATTTACCATGGATCAAATGTCCTATAAGTATTTCAGTGGTGAATGTTTACCTTGAATTTGGTGTGGTGAGTGTATCTATACCGTCAACAAAAGATGAAGAGCAATAGAAAGAAAAGACACTGTTATTTAGCTAGAGGTATCAAGGCCCAGAGACCCAGAAGCCAGGCCACGTAACCTGCACTTAGGGTCAGATGTAGACTGTCCTCCAAAAGACCCACGTGTTCAGAAGTGGAGCTTGTGGAAGGTGATTGGATCGTGAGCGCGGTATAGTCCTTAGTGGCTGAATTCACCGAGGAGTTCAGAGCTAAATGTGCTCTTAGGAAGTGGGTCTAGACAGAAGAGGGAGGTCATGGAGATGGGACCTGGAAGAGTATATCATCCTCCCCAGCTCCTCTCTTCTCGCTCTGCTTCTTGACCACCATGATGTGAGCAGCTTTCCTCCACCATCCCCTCCCTGCCTTGGAGCTGGCCGACCATGGACTAAATCTTCAAAAATTGTGAGCCAAAATAAACCCTGCCCCCTTTAAATTGTGAGTGTCAGTTATTACGTCCCAGTGACACGAAAGGAAGACACCAGCCCAGACGTATCTGACACTAGAGGCCTCCCCTGCAGCCCCACCCAGGCGGGATATACAGGAGAAACTGAAAACAAGGCGCACCCCCACTGTGAGGTGGGCGGTCTTCCCTTGCAGGTGGAGCAGCTGGGCTGCTTCCTGCCGGCACTGCAAACTCTGTCAGCTCCCAGGTTTGGTTATCATTGATCAAGGCCCAAACTGTACTCATATCATCAACATCTAAGTCCAGGGCCAAAAGGTCTAACACATACATAATTCAAATAAGTGGGGCAAACTTGAAGTTTTAACAGTTAAAATGTTGAATATAGTATTGCTTTAAGCGGCCTGAAAAGTGACAGTGTTGTCCCATGTTCGTCATGGTTTTCCGGAGCCTCCAGTTCTGTGGTCTTGTGAGAAATTTCAAGGTAATTCTACTGTGAACAGTTGGTGGCAACACTGTCCCACATGGCTGCATATTGTCCCCCGTGTCTCTGTCTGTTCCTGCTCTCAACATCTGGAAGTTTTTCCACAGACAGAGGAGAGAAGAGGATTTAAGTCTGCTCTTTTTAATGGATTTTCCTTTGACTATAGCTATTGATTCTTTCACAGCATGAGAGAAATAATTTATGATCATGTCAACATGTTGAAAAATAACAGATACCCTCTAAAATATTGGGTAGAACACTTTCCATGGCCAATATGAATCATAGTGCAAGTGGTTACAATCGTAGTTTACTGTCATGCCTGTTTTGGGATAAATGGGTAGATAACATGACAGATTCGATCACGTACCGTGTACAAACCATGGAAAACACAAAATGACCTGGAAAGGTGAACAGGGCAAAAGACATGACTAGAGTTTCATCTCAGTGTTATCTTCTAGAGAACAAAAATTGGGGAGTTTTATTTTAGCTGAGATGTTCAAGACTGTGTTTGGGAAAACTATTTAAATATAATCATTATTTGTATTTTGAGTAGTTAACTAATTGTCAAGGTCTTTGTCCCAACAAGTAGAGATGAGGTTTATAGTATATCCATTGCGTGAGATGGTACTTTGTGTTCTCTAATTTCATCCTGAAATCCCAAGCTTCCCCCCGGCAGTCCCTGTGAGACTGAAAAGGTTGTGACAGTGCAGAATTAAAAAACAGCCTCCTTGCCAGTGATGTGACGCTAGGACTCTTGGAGGTCCAACAGGTCTCCCTGGTGACCCAGGACACATTCTGTAGTATTCAGAGCAATAGCTATAAGAAATCACAGAAGCAATCAGATATGACTGGCTATAACTAATGCCTTTCCCCCTCCCGCTCCACCTTTCCCAGATACATTCAGGGATGCCTTTCATGACAGATTACATCACATACGCATGGTTGATTTGTCTACCTCAATGCCTGGACTGAAAATATGCAAATGATATACAATTACTATTCAGCCATTACAGTCGTAATGTATTCAAACTATTATGATAATTTTACAACAGCCAAATGGAATGTGAATGGACAACTAATCTTCCTTTCAGGCCATTTCTAATCTGCATCACCCCATCGACCTTTTGGCAACTGATTTAAGGGAATTGTTAAACATCATTTAATAGCTGTCCCTAAGACACCAAGGGAATTTGACAAAAGAGGAAATGTTAATGGTTTGTTGTGGGCCCAAGGTTCCTAGTTTCCCCAGACTTTTAAAAATCATTCTTCCATCCAGTACACATTTACTCAGCTGCTGTGTTCCCAGCATGGAGCTATATTAGACATCCAAAGATGAGTAAGGCTCCCCCAGGAAACTCAAAGCTGAGGCAGAAGGAAGGACAGTATACACCAATCTGTGATATCGTACTAATTGTCCAGTACAGCAGCCACTAGCCACACATTATGACTGAGTACTAGGAACGTGGCCAGTCTAAAGAAGATGTGCTATATGTAGAATATGCAACAGATTTGAAATAATCAGCTCAAAGAAAGCATTTTAACACATCTCACTAAGTTTTAAACTGATTACATGTTTCCAATAGTTAATTTTATGTATCAACCAACGGGGCTCTGTGATAGCCAGATATTCAGTGAAATGTTATTTTGAGTGTTTCTATGAGAGTGTTTCGGAATGAGATTAATATTTCAGCACATGCACTGAGGAAAGCAGATTGCCCTCTGTGATGTGGGTGGACTTTGTCCAGAAGTTGAATGTGTGACTAAAACACCAAGGCTGACCTCTTGATGTAAGACAGAAATCTTCCTGATGGCTTATGTCTTTGTCCATTTAGGATACTATAATAGAATATGATGGACTGTGTAGTTTATAAATAACAGAAATGTCTTTCTCACTGTTCTGAACGATGAGAAGTCCAAGATCAAAATGCTGGCAGACTCGTGGTCTAGTGAGGGCCTGCTTCCTAGTCCACTGATGGCTGCCTTCTAACTGCGTTCTCACTGGCTAGAAGGGGCTCTTCAGGGTCTCTCCAGTGTCTCCCATAAGGGTACTGATCACCTAATCACCTATCAAAGGCTTGTCTCTTAAGACCATCACGTTGGAGATTAGTAACTCAACATCTAAAAGCTGAGTCAGCCAGAAACATCCCACATATAGCAGCCTTTGGACTGGAACATCATCTTTTTCCTGGCTCTTTACTAGAACTGAGACATCCACTCTGCCTGAGCCTGACAACATTCAGACTTGGAACTATTCACCTCTGCTAGGTCTCAGTCTACCAGCTCACTCTGCAGATCCTGGAACCTGATCTTTACACTCGTGCGACCAATTTCTTATAATAAATACACATCTATGTATATATCCAAATGGTATGATTGAAAACTACAGTGAATGTTTAATTTTTTAATTATCACAGTATACATTGCCCTTAATCTCCCTCAAAAATATTCCCCCTTGCTTTGAACATACTCATCCCATCCCCATCTTTCTTGTCACTTTCTGAATCAGTTCTGGAAGGCCTCTTTCGTGCATGCCTTTAGTTGCACTGTCCTAAATCAATTCAAAGTATTTACTTTTCAAGGTCATTTTGACTTTTAGGAAGAGGCACAAGTGACATGGTGCCAGATCTGGTGAACAAAATGTGTGAGGATGCACCGTAACACTTTACAAGTCTGCCTTTTTTGGAGGGTGGCATTCGGCAGCAGTAGTCACCTCATTTTTGATCACGGTTCATAGAGACACAAAAGAGGACTTGTAGAACTGCTTCAGAAAGTGGTGAGAACAACAGGATAAGTGTGTCTGAAGTGAAGGGGAGTATTTTAAGGGGGTTAATACCAATACATCTTTTACTATAATCCTTTTTAATTTAAATATCCACTGCATAGTTTCATTGCCCTTTGTGTATATGTATATTGGTTGTTTCTCTGATGAACTATGACTGATACAATACTGAAATTACACTTCCAACATATTGGGATAAGTACTACATATTCTTAAAATTATCTTTATCTTTTGAACCTTTTTAATGTAGCTACTGGAAGATTTTAACTACTATGTGTGGCTCACTGGACTGCACTGATCATAATATGTGTGCCATTGGCATGGTGTGGACAGGAAGCAATTATGTACAGAGGAAAAGGTAACCGATTATGCTGGGTAGAAATTTTTGACCCTTAATGTTGGTCTTTCAGAAATATCTCTGGAGTAAGTTTGGAAGGAAGGCAGGAGGGAGGAAGCCAGGCAGGCAGGCAGGCAGCAAGCAAGGAAGGAAGGCAAGCAGCCACATAAGCATAGTCACGTCAGCCTTCAAGTAGGCCCCTGGGGGGGAGACGGAAAGGCAACCAGCAGAAGACAAGGCCAAGGAGGCCGGTGGAGGCTCACACGAGAGGCTTGTGATTGCCATGGCAGAGTTCAGCCTGATCCCGTGGACTGAAGCAATCACAAAAGGCTTTAAGCAGAGCTTTGCCATGACCAGGTCTTGCTTATTTTGGAAGCAGAGAGGAAGGCTGAGGAGGAGGAAAGATAGGGGAAAGGAAACCATTAGCAATTCGTGCTAGGAGATGATAAGAAAGTAAACTAGACCAATGATAAGAGTAGACAAGGGTGAAATGGTAGACAAGGCCCAAAGCACCAAAGAAAAAGAGGCAGACCTTGAAGTCAGAAAGATAGGTTTCCTTTCCCAAGGTGGTACTTATAGTCGATCTGCTAAATGTACTTATCCTGATTATCAACCAATGAGAGATAATGAAACTGTTGAGTCTCACATTTCTTTCCAGATTCCCATTTTACATCCAACTCTTCAGGGCTTTTTCCATTTGCCTTTGACTCTGCAGAGGAGTCTAAGAGCAAGTGCTTTCCGGCCGTCCACTTCCTCCCAGAGAGCCCGTCTGTTGTCTCACGCCGCGCGACAGCTGATGAGGAGCAGTCCACACGGCCAGGCCCTGGACGTGAGCTGCTCATTTTCTTTCCGCTTTCCTTATGCACACAAGCTGCTGAAGTCTGTCTTCTGATTCCTGCCTTGTTTACATAAGAACTGCTTCAGTCTTTTGTCATGTTTTCATTTTCCCTTGGGTAGGAAAATGTTGCTCTCCCCAGGACTCATGAGAAAAAAATGAGCAGTATAGTTCAATTAGCACTCATCTGAAGCAAACATCAAAGTTTTCTGAGTGAGGAGCAAAAGATGAAGTGAACAGAAGAGTTAGTGGAGGTTAAGAAAGGAGTATAGAGCACAATCCCACAATCATTGTAAAGGAGGATAGAAAGAGAAAGAAAAACACTTTCACTGGGACAGAAATGTGTAGATGAAATCAGCTTAAAAAAAAAAACCCATCTAGCCACTGATTACTGCTAGGAAATTAAGAATTTTTTAAATCAGGCTGTGTCTTTGTTGCAAAGAGTCCACAGGGTGCTGGGCATTCTCCGTGAATCCTCACGGTGGCATTGCTATGGGGCCTTTTGGGGAGTCACATGTAGTAATAGGCGAGACTGGTCACTCGGTAAAATAGTCAATTTCCAGACATCTCGGCCCATGACTCAAGTTGTAAGATGTGTAGTCTGCTCGTAAGCAAAGTGCAGGGGATTCCATTCTCAAAAGTATTCATTAATCAGCTCCTGACTAAACAGTACATCCTAAAATAGTGGGGCTAGGAACCGGAAACTGCCGCAATCAGTCAGAGTGTGTGTTGCCAGCAACAGAAATTGATTCTGACTATATGAAGATAAGATATGAACAGCAATGAAAGGCAATGGAATAACTCATAGAAATGAAGGAAAAGCAGACAGGAGAAAATTCAGAAAAGCCAGGAATGAGGAAGCTCTGGAGATCCACGTAGTCAGAACCAGAGGACAGTCTGTTCAGGACACAGCCATCAGAGACTCAGCAGCTCAACCATCATGCTCTGGATTGTTCCCCATGAGACCCACATTCTAGGGAGAGGGCACTCCCCCAGGATAGGCTGAATCAGCCACTGACTTTTCATTCCAGGAAGATGGGGCTTCTTAATGAGCAGTCTCTCCAGGCCTGCAAGTCACAGAGAAAGCGAAGCTGAGTCCTCCACAAGGAGGGAGAAGAGAGGCCCAGTGGGCAAAAGCACCAGGTGTTCTCCAAGATCCCATGAGCTTGCTTTGCTCACGGTATCCACCATCCTGGCCCTCCCACCCACCTTTGTTGCCCTAACTTCAGCCCACTTTCTCAGGAAAAGATTCTCCTACCTTTATAGACCACTTGCTCTTCTGAATGCATAAAACACAAGTAGTCATTCACATGATCATTCATTCATTCATAAACAGTTCTGAGCCTTCACTCTGTATCAGTTCTACTGGGTACCCGTGTCCAGATGGTCTTGACTTGCCACTCTGTGATGTCCTGGGTTTGACCTGTCCACATCTGGAAAATACGGCTTGACAGTATTGATTCTTCATTTGTAGGTCTTTGATTTTAAGGGCAGATATCAACCTTGGACCAGATTCTAGCACCCAATATAGGCTCTTAAATTGTTTTAATAACCTGTTATTGTATGACTACTGATAAAACTAAAGTTCTTAGAAATACTTGAAAGATAAATCATTTCTGATTTTAAGTGATATCGAGGAAGTATCTTTAATGAGTTTATAATTATTCACTCATTCGATCAATAAACATCTATTGAACATCCTTTCTGTGTGAGTAGAGATATACTTCATTACCCAGAGCTGATGTTCTGTCCCATACACTGGTACATGTATAGTGAGAACTCCCATGTTGGTTCATAAATACTCATCTTTCCTGCAGCTTATTATACTGCAGATACTTCACATGTAGAATAGGATAGTAATAGTTCATCTGCATATATTTTGGGGGAGCAACGAAAGAACACAGAAAGCTGTTGTTCTGGCCTGCCACATAGCATGTGCTCCAAAAGTGATAATGTCCACCTCATTCCCTTCACCCAACCTGTAAGGTCACTCCACTGAGATGTCACTACGCCAAAAACACCAGACTCATAATACGGGTCCTTCTTCCCAAACTCTTCTCCCAACCCTGTAACTGGCAGCATGTGGAGATCAGGTATGTTCTGTCTCTGTTAGATGCATCTCATCCAGAACAGTGTTGGGAAAAACTCTACTCCAGCACCAACCATCTTGGCTTTCCTTTTCTAACGACAACACCATGATGTTCTAGTTCTTCCCAATACCGAGTTTTGCAGAAGTGTTGTAGTACTTCCAGAAATCTTATATCTAGTCTTTTTTATTTTATGTTTAAGTCAATGTCATTCACTAAAATGAGATCAGAAGATGAGACAGAGATGGCACTATCTGCTCTGGGCCACAAAGAGAGTAGGGGCTGGAGCTAGGATTCCAAACCCAAGTTGTCTGGCTCCAAACCTACCATTCTGAGTCCAGCAGTAGCTTCCTGAAAGTTTCTGCAGCGAGGTCCTAAGGAATAAATGACATTTCGGAGTGTCTATCGGTGTTGATCTGACGAGGGAGGCCCAAGGCCTGATTTCTTCTGGCACCAGATCTAAGTCCTGAGGGGATAGAGCAGGCTCAGCTTGTCAGCAAAATAATCACAGCCTCGATTTTAAGACTCTAATTGGTCACTGGCCCAGTATGAATTCCTGGCCCGACACCTTGGGTGAGAAAGTCCACATCACTAGAGAAAACTCCCTCCTTGCAGAAGTGCTAAAACTGGCCAGCCCGTGAGCAGAGAGGAAGCCATTCCAGAAGGAAAAACCAAGTCTGAGGTAGAACAGCCTCCAAACTTAACCACGCAGGACCATCCAAATCTGTGCTGGACTCTAGCTCTACTTTTTCCTTCTGTGTCAAATTCTGTTCATTTCCAATGAGGTGGGGTCATATTTTTTCTTTTTTTAATTATTTATTAATTATCTCCTTCATCAGAAAGAACATACTATGTTTTATACTTGTACACATGAAAATGTAATTGTTAAATTTTTTGCCTTGATAAAAAACACTTACTTAATTGGGAAAATAAATGTAACAGTAATCCAACTCTATTCAAGGCACATGTGAGTACTAACCTTGAATTTTCTGAAATTTCTTTCTAGATGCCTCTTGCCTTTCCTCAACAGGCAAAACAAGAAGCTTTTCTCCTGCCCAAGGATTTCCAATATGTCAAAATACCATTCAATAGAATTTCAAAGTCAAAACTCAGACTATTTTCACCACAAACCCTGGAGAAATAAAACTGCAAACGATTCATTGAAAGGCTGAGAAAAAACAATCTCGAAGGCTGTCCAAAATACTTTATGACTATTTAAATTTTTTTCTTGAATGCTTCCTCTCTAAAGATGACGAGGAAAAATTAGCAATTTTGCGCACAGAATGTCAAGTCCACAGGCTCAAATTTCACATCCAGAAACAGCGACGAGCTCTCTCTCTTTAAAAGATGAAAGGCAGAATGGTGGAGCCTCATCTCTTTTCTCTTCTTGAGCTGCCTCTCTGAATAAATGCACAAATTGTAGCGTGAAGTGTAGCTTTTTTCCACATGCAAAATACCTTTACTGCACCCTGAAAATACACATGCAAAACATCTTGCACCCTGAAAATGTTTACATCATTTCCTCTTTGACCCCGCCAAAAACAATTCCAGTCTGTTGTAGTCGAAGAGATCATCGCATCTCTAATAATGGTAGGCGAGGAGCCGCCAACACAGTGTCCGTTGCCATAGTTACCTGTGAGGCATGCCAACAACTGCGGCTCCAGAAATTAAGGTGTCACAGAACAGAGAATGACTGCACAAAACTTCGCTAAATGATCCCACATGGCACCTTAGCTGATTATTAGAGAGTGCTGTATTCCTTCAGGTGGAGCTAATAATCAAGTGAAATGGCCTCTGAGAAAAAGGTTTCTTGTTTTTCTCTCCTGGATCCCAACAGAATGATAAAATGATCCCTCAGTAACTCTGAAAAGTGATTTTTCAACCTTTGCTTTTTGCAAAGTTGGGGAATGCAGTATCGCATAATTGGCCAATTGAATCACTTTGGACCCCATAATACCATCTACGACCTCTGGCAAAGAGAGAAAAACATAGTTAATAAGTTGTCCTATATAGTCAATAGCAAGCAACCAAAGTGACTTTTTCCCTAAGTGGCTGATTTTGATCCAAAATATTTCTGAAGAGGATCGATCTTAAGTGTGTATTTTACTAAGTGTGTGTTTTACTATTTTAAATGAACTGGCTAATCGACTTGTGTGTACTGTTAACACATGTAGATGTGTCCACAATTTGAAAATTCTAATGGCATTTACTGAGCCTGGGCCCTTCAGTTAAAGGAAAAATCATCTATTTCAAGCTGACTTGTTTCTTTCAGGGAGTCACACAAAGCCTTTCTCTCCTCCTTGGAAGCTCTTGTGAGGCAACCAGACACAAGAAAGAGATCTGTAGCAGAATGATGGTAACTTTATTAGTTAGCAGGAGAGGAGCGAGAGTCTTCATGATAAGAAGAATAGAGCTCTCCCTATATGAGACTTGATATTGCTATTAAGAAACACACACACACACCTTCTACAGTGAAACATGCTCTTGCTGGCAGACAAGCTTTGGATTATCTAGCACCCTCCCAACAACTAACTAGACTTGACCTGCCTTTTGCCTAGAGGCTGATAAAGACTGGTGTGAGGAAATCCGTCTGTAGCCTTCAACTCGAACTTTCACTAGAGTTCACACAACAGGAAAGAGTCTAGGAGGATTCACACAGAGGTCAGGTTTTGCTTTGGGGAATTAAAAAAAATGAGGGACTGTTCAGAGTGGGACTTGGAGGGAGCTAGAAGGGCAAGAAGTTGAGTTGTGAGCACTCGGGGACACCTACAGGAGGCAGCCTCCCTGCAGAGATCTTGCCCAACTCTGGGAAGGTAGAAGAGAACTAGTTAGAAAAAAAACTTCCCAGTTTTCCTAATCTGTAATATTTTGGGATATTTACTCAATCCTGTGTCAAAGAGCTGCTTGAGTATCTATAATTCTACTGAGACCAGAACATGGCGCCAAATTCTGGCCGCCCATGTGTCTCGACCCTGCAGGGTGCTGGCCGAAACAGCATCTCCCACGCATCGTGGGTGAGGACAGCTGTGCAGCGGGCAGGGCTGGCTCCCCTCTTGACAAAAGGAATAGAAACCACTGCCCTGATTCCTCGCGTCTCACCCCTCGTAGTACAGCAAGGTGAGCCCCTGACAAGCCTCAGCTGCCCGCGCGGTACCTAAACAGGTATAAATAAGGAGAAAATTTGGGGCTGAATCTCGACTACAAGAAGCCCATTGTAAAGTGTGTAAATGGAGCACAAAGTTTTCATTTTCTCCACCAAGGTCGTCTTGGTTTTCTCACTCACTATGAAAACACACAGAAAGGGAGAGTGATGGATAGAAACTGAATAGTTGAATCTTAAATTTCCAGTGAAAAGGAGATTTCCTTTCCCTTGTCATGAGTCATCCTTTTCTCCCACATGCTTTTTTTGTTGTTATTACGTAGGTTTCCTCTTAACTTTCTTTGTAATATGTCAGCATTTATCTCCCTTTTCTCATTTCCTGTCTTCTTTCTTCTAGTTCCATTTTGCAAATCAGGCTTTCTGCATTCTTTAAAACCACCAACCATGCTGTTCATTGGTATATTTAGTAACAAATGAGAACAAAACAGCAATCATTGTTTCAGAGATCAATCTAAATTATGATATTATTTGATAGCAAGTGTGTCTATACCTACACATGCGTGGGTAAACTCTCTACCCAATTTTACTTTGGGTAACTCAATCTAAGATCATAATCTGAGGTTGTATCTTTAACACATAAAACCAGACCACATAATATGTGCTCAATAAATATTTGTTGAAAAAAATAAATGAAGGTCAACTAATTTGCACTTTTTGAAATTAAAATTACAACGCTTGAAGACTTCAAAGGAATCTTTGAAGATATGAGAGGACTTTTTAATTTCAGATTCCCCAATTAGTCTTCAATTGGAACAAATAATTACCTTAAGGACACAATTTTTTTTCTGATCAAAGTAAATAAGAGATCACAGCTCTAGTTAAGATAGAGTCCGTATATTCCCTCACCCGTTGCTCCCATTGAGTGCAATTAGGCTGGAAAGACTGCACACAGCACTTTTCTGGAAACTCTGGAAAAGTAAATGGTATCAGGAGGATTATGGAAGGATCAAAGACCTCAAAATATCACTTCTTAAGGGATGATAAACATCACATTTAACCTCCAGTTTCTCCTCATCTGGACTCAGAGGCATTCTAAACCCTGAACAGGCACTACCAGTGTGTACAAAACCACTCTAAGCTTCCTGCACAGGTTCCTAATGCTCTGCAGGAGGGGAGACGTGCTTCCAAGAGGCAGGAGTGCACACCCCCATTGCTGTTCACTTCTCCCTTCTTTAACACCTGGGCAAGCAAGACACATGCAGTCGCAGTAAGTGAGCAACAGAGTTGGAAAAATAAGCCCCGACTTTCTAGTAAGATGTCCAAAGAGGACAAGGTCCCTAGTAACAGTTATTATCGATAGTAAAAGTTCCAGAAAGTCATACCTTAGAGTAGTGTAATGACTCCTGCGCTCACCACCAGGCTGGCATATGTGGGCCTGACTTTAAATATCATATCACAGGCTTTGAGAGCTGAGCCACAGGTAGAGCTGCCTCCAGACCTAAGACTGACTGGTGATCACACAAGGCAGATACAAATAGCACAAAAAAGACTGAAAAATGAGCCACCTCAGAGGTGAGTCTACAGAAACTGCACAGGAATTTGCACACAAGCAAGTTGGTAGACTAAAAACATAAAGAAAAAGAAAAAAACCAACATTATCCAACAGATTGAAATAAGTCCCAAAGTCCTATAATAGTCAAAGTGTTCTGACATAAAACCAAAAATCGCCTGATAATACAAAGAGCCAGAATAATCTCAACCTCTCAAAAGGGAAAAGAAGACAAACACCAATCTTCCAATGACACAGATGCTGTGTGGACGTATCAGTTACATCTCTAGAGTCAATGGTTTTTGCAAGAGAGCAGATTCAATACAGGACATTTATGAGTTACCACATTCACACACACGCCAAATGTAGGAAGAGTGCAGAGCGTCTATGCACTGGAGAAACGAAAGATCCAATCAAGGGCTGGGAGCTCACAGCAATGTCCGGTGTACATGCATATCTGCACTAAAAGGCTGAAGAAATCTATACTGGAAGTAGGATACGACACTCACGCCAGAGATGAAGACCAGGCTCCCCTGGAGCGAACAGCAGCCGTCCTCAACGACAGCAAGGCCTCGAGCTCCTCCTGTAATGAGAACAGCTGAGTCCCCTTCTGCAGAACCAGCCACAACAGAGCTTCTCCTGGGAGACAGCCAGTAACTGTCTTCTGATCGCATTTCCCTTCGTGTTGTGTTGGCAATAAACTTCAGGTGGGTCCTCTGTGCCCAGGAGCACGATAACTCAGTCCAGCTGGGTGATCCTTCCCACGGTAACCGTGTCAATCCACCACAGAAAGACACTCTCAGGACAGCAACGGAAGATATGAAAATAGCCAACTGGCAAAGAACTAAACAATAAGAATAATTATGGAACTGAAATATTCACTGACTGGTTTTGATAGTAGAAGAGAGAGGACAAAGAAAGAAGGGATTCAATGACTCTGAAAGTTGATTACCACTCATTCTTTTTCATTTTATTTTTACATGTCCTGCAAACATGTACATTTTATTAGTACATGTTTGCAGGACATAGTGACTATATTCATAATGGAGAGTCGGTGCATGTACCTAGCACATCTTAATTTTTTTCCTCCCCTTCTCCTCCCCTCCCTCCCAGAGGACAAAAATATTTTAAAAAAATGAGCAAAGCCTTGAGAATCCGTGATACAGTAGCAAAAACATAATTTTCATGTTTTCGGAGTCCCAGGAAAACACTGGGAGGCAAAGTGTAGTGCAGAAAAAATATTTGAAGAAGTAATATCTTAAATTTTCTTGAATTTGGTAAAGGACATAAACTTATAAATTCAAGCCCATTGTACTCCAAAGAACATATACTCAAAGAAATCTGTGTGCAAATAAAACATATTCAACTGTTGAAAATGCAACACAATGAAAAGAATATTCTAAGTAGCCAGGAGGAAGATGATAGATTAAATATACGAGAACAATATTCAACAATTGTTAAATATTAACAAAAACAATCGACTGTGGATTCCTCGCCAGAGTCCACGGAGGTCAGAAGGCAATGGAGCAGCATTTCTCAAGCAGGGCACAAAATCACTACCCCAAAAAGAAAAAAAAAATTTATAAAGTGTACGTCATCAAAATTTGATATGTCTGTTCATTGAGAAACACCACTATGTAAACCATTTCATTAGAGAAAATATTTGTAATGCATCTATATCAGAAAAAGAACTTGTATGCAGAGTATATTTTTAAAAAGAAAACGCAGGCCAATTATGATTGTGTAATCTAACTTTCAAAACAAGCAAAGGATTTGAATAGATGCTTCACAAAAAAAAACTTGCATGAGTTGCCATTAAGAAAGTGTAAATTAAAACAATCTGAAGGTATCACTACACACACAGTAAAATAACTAAAAGTAAAAGGCTGTTGGTAAAGATGTACAGCAGTTCCAACCATCAAATATTGTTGGTGGAAATGTAAGTGGTACAAACACCTTGAAAGACCACTTGGCATTTTCAGTTAAAGAAGTACTTAACATATGACTCGCCAAGTCTATTCCTTAGTAAAAATCTTGCATTTTAGGTCTTACAACAAAACCCAAGAATGAAAATGTACATCCACAAAAAGACATAAATATTCAAAGAACTTTATTTGTAACCCAAATGGCCATCCGTTGGTGAATGCACAAACAACATAGTTTATTCATACAATGGATTACCAGTGAGCCATAAAAGGAATCCATTATTGATACTCAGACAATGTCATTATGTTGGGTAACAGAAACCAGACTGAAAAAAAGGACAACTGTATGATATCATTTATATCAAAGTATAGCTCAGAGAAAACTAATCTACGGTGATGAAAAGATCAATAGTTGCGTGGATCTGAGATTTGCCTAAAAAGGAACTTCAGAGACCTTCTCAGTATGATGAAAATGGTCTATATCACGATTTGGGTGGTGGTTATACGGATAAATAGGTTTGCCAAAACTCATCTAACTCTAGCTTTAGAATAAATGCATTTTGGTTTCTAAAAACTACACTTTAATAAAGTTGACTTTAAAATAATTTTTTAACCAGTGATTCTCTAAGGGAGCGGTATTTTGCCTTCTTTTCCTCTCTGATTGGTAAAGTTGTGCTAAAACAGAGCTGTTAGAAGGAACACACTGCTTCACCTGCTGGATGAAGCAAGGTGTTCTGCATTCAGTCGCTGACTGCGCCAAGAAGTACAAATGAGGTTCAAGTGGTAGAATCACATCTCTGACCTCAGAGTGTGCAGGAGATCAGGAATTCGGGATGAACAAGATCTGCGCTGTGTGACTCAGAATAGAGGCAAAGAGGAGCCAGAGGATACCTTGACTAATGGGCCCATCAGAAGCAAAAACCTAAAATCCGAGAGGGAGTAACTGGGTACGAGAGCATATGCCTGTAATCCCAGCACTCCGGGAGGCCGAGACAGAAAGATCAGAAATTGAGTCTCACCTGGGGAACTAAGCAACTTGGCAAGAACCTGTCTCAAAAATTTGAAAAAAAACAAAGTGAAAAAGGGCTGGGGATGTTGCTCAGTGTGAAGGCCCTGAGTTCAATCTCCAGTTACCACAAAAAAATAAATAAAATAAAATCTGAGTGAATTAGTATGTCAGACAAAGGTGTGCATGCTTCACTCTTACGACATGCTTATAAACCTGCAGGTGTCCAACCCCATCTTCCAAGAGGAAAGACCCTCACAACAGTTGTAATATCAAAATATAAAGAAAAGATGGAAGGCCCATTTTCCCAACAAAACCCTACCTGAAAAATGTACAGGAGAAAATTTTTTGGTCAAGAGCGAAATTATGGTTTTTCTTTGCATCCAGAAAAACAAAAATAATGCAAAGGAAATACTCTTTCTCGACAGATGCATCCTTTGGGGAAGAAAAATAGACCCAGAAAAACACACACACACATATCTAAATGTGCATAATATACCCATAAACCCAAGCGTATTATTGCGATCGCTCCTAATACTCAGTGAGTTTTTCGTTATTTTTGTTTCCATGGATATTTCTCAGTAGCCTGGGATACCCTGGAAGTTTCTAGCTTCATTTCCCTAGTGGTTCTTTGTCAGAGAATATAACAGGAAAGGAAATCATAAGCCCTGTTTCAGCAGCTGACTCCGGAGGGGACAGCAGAGGGATCACAGATGAAGGCTGGCAGCCAGCCCCTTTTCTCGCAGAGGAAAATTACCAGAACTCGTCTGCCGAGTGACTAAGTGCAGCCACAGTGCTGCCTGCTGTTCAGACTTAGCTTTATAAACAAGACTGCGAGAGAACCCGAATCCCCCCCCGTCCCCCGCCCCGAGGCAGAGCAAGCGACCTCTGAGCAGGTGGCCCTCCTGCCACATCCAGGGACAAGGGGCAGCGGGCACAGGATACTGATGGGCGAGAGTGCCAGGGTGCTCCCAGGACAGCTGCATGGGGACAGAACGCCTGTGCTTAGGACCGCATGGAAACAGAGCCCCGAGAAACCCATTTCCTCTCCAGCCGCCTGGCACGGAGGAGTCAGAGTTGAGCCCCACGCCTGACTGTGCTTTTCCGGGTGGTGGAGGTGCCAAGAGCCCCGGGACTATCAGGAGAAGAAGTAGAGGAAAATTAAAAGCCAATTAGAGTGTTATTTTGTAGGGATAATGGAGATTTCCACTCATTGCCTGATATTGTGTCAATTATGAGACTCACGTGAGTAAAGGCCTTTCTTCTTCCGCATCCCAGCTCCCAGCACAGCTCATTTCCTCAATGGCTGGATAAACGAATGACTAACCGACCCTCATCGTGAAGAAAGCTGGGGCGTGTGTTGAGGGGAGGGGCATACATGTGCCGGGAGGATGTATACATTTTCATTAAAGCCCAGCTTCTGAAAAATATGACCCTTTGTCTCTTTGTAGCTAGTGAGATAATGAAAGTTGAATATGTCCTACTAACAGGATATTTTGAGTCTAGTGACCTCGCGGATAAGCCATAAATATTTTAATATATGATACTTCCCTTTGTAAGAAGGACTTCGGGCCATCTCTAGAAAAATGCAAATGAGGAGAACTGCACCAAGATCAGCGCCCTAGGAGGTAGAGTCCTCCGGTACCCATGAACGAAGAGAAGCCAGAACATGTCAACTAGTAGCTGATGTACGTCTATTAACTGTCCTCCCAAAAATGCAGCTAGAAGCATCCAGTGGGCACCATCATCCATTATCATCTCCTTGGAATGCCTTGGGCTGCTTCTTAGCCCTTTCTGGCACCTCCTCTCTCCCCCCAGCTCCATCCACTTCCTCCTGGAGCTGTCCTCATCTGGCAGATCACACCTCCTCTGGATGGGCTCTGGAACCAATCTCCGCGCATATTCCAATTTCAGATGAGAGACGAGTCCCTTCCCTTCCTTCTCGCTGCCTTTTGGAACTGTAGCCCGGACAGGGAGCAATCGACCCGACATTCCAGGATGGCGAAGCGGTCCACCCTACACCTTGGAGCCCTCTCCGGGCCGACTTCACTGTGAGGGCCTTTAGATTTACCACAGGAGTGCAGCTTCCTGAGAAGGTGACCATCGGGGCTCAGGGCAGCCCTGCTCCACGCGTTTATGAGTTTCTCTTCTTAAAACTAGAGCGTGGCCCACGAGCACCTTCTCCAGACTCTGTGCACACAGAAAGAGTGAAGGGACAAAGCGCCAATTCTTTACCCAAACTCGCTCCCCTATATTTACATAGGTCAATAGCTTTCATTCATTCATCACACAGAGGGCCACCCTCAGAAAGACTCATGTCTCTCCACATGGCCACCAAGCACTACCAGGCCATCTGGCACTTACTTCTCAGGTCAAATGAGTCTCCAGTAGAAGACAATTAAAATTCAGCTCTTGGACTGGGAGCAACGGAAGGCTGAGTGGGGCCCAAAGGCCCCTTGGCGTGGCTGAGTTTATGTTTTCCATTATCTTCAAGCTGAACGGGCTGAAAGGGAAGGTTCCTAAGTGCTGGGAGGGAAGCTAAAAAGGAAAATAAACAGAAAGAAGAGACAGCTGGCGTGTGGATACCCGAGTTCCTTCTGAACTTTGTACAGGGAGAGCTCGAGTGCCCTCCTCCCCCTTGGAAGCAGGGACGGAGAGATACACTGCACTACCACATGGCCAGACCCGAAATCCCAGTTTACTGTTCCAAACACCACGGGGATTTTTCTGTTGAGTTCTGAACCCGATTTAATAACATAAAGAGGAATATCTCGTGTTCACTTCTCTTCTTTCTCAGTTACCATTATCTCTACTCCATTCTCTTCTAATTTCCTCTACCCTCTGTCCCTCCACCCTTTCTCACCAAAGTAAGTGGAAAAAGAATTCTCAGGAGGGGAAGAAAAAGGACAACTTACTCATCACAGGAACAAACTTCTGGTGTTTATACTTAGAGACTATCTTAAATGATACATGTTTTCAGTCTTTCAGTAGCTAGCAGATACCAACACTACAGGGGGCCTATGCAAAGATGTCAAGGTAATCCAGGTATCTTGCTGTCCAAGGACGCCCGACGTTACAAGAGTTTGTGTGTCTTCAGGCTTTCTTACAGATGAAGGAAGGCATTGTGCGAATGCACTGAAATAAGCTCTCAATTGTTTCTAGAGATGTTGAGGAAGTCTTGGAAGTGGTGACATTAGATCTGGCCCTTAAAGGATGAATAGTAACTCTCCAGACAGGGGGAAAAAAAGGAAAAAGGTTGAGAGGCTAAATTTAAATCATCTTAAAAGATGAGAAGATGAAAAATAGCACATGTATTCAGGCAGCCGCATTCAGCAGCAATCTTAGAGACAAGAAGACGGTTTTATTCAAGTAAAAGTCAGGGCGTGGAGGGGCCTGTGCTCCGCATTTAATGCTTTGGATGTCGTCACTCAGAAATTAGGGAGGGCGTGTGACCTAAGTCAGGAAGCATCATGATCAGTTTTGCATATTAAAAAGACCACCGGGGCTGCAGCGCCAAGGATAACGCAGGCAGGGTAAGCTGAGGCAAGAAAACTATAAGAAGGCTGCCTTGAAATCCAAACAGGAGATGGGGCGGGTCTGACTGAAGGCCACAGCGTGGGTGACTTCGTATTATTTATCACTCGGTTGCCAAGGTGACACTTCTTCCCACCTCGGGTTGCCATGTAGAATGGGACAAGAGAACACCTGCTTTCTAAAGCGAAGATTGATAGGTTTTCTTTGCATATCTTCATCAAATATGACCTCGTCCGGAGGCCTGAACTTGCTCTTCCACACACAGTGTGTGAGTGGCAGTTGTCATTCATGACAATCGTGGTAATCATGACACTGGCAACCTATTTTGAAAGTCACAGCAGCCTTCATATAACTGTGAGTGACCCCTCCCCAAACCCATACCCTGAAACGCAAACACCCCCCGCTGAGCGATGGCACTAAGACAGGAGGCCTTCGGGGACCATCAGGTCCTGAGGACGCAGCCTCACAAAGGGGATCAGTGCGGCGGCGAAGGAAGCTAGAGGGAGACTCTAGGACCTTCCACCACCTGAGCATGCCTAGCAGGTGCCACCTGTGAGTAACGGGCCTTCACCAGACAACGAAGCAGCGGGCGCCTCAATCTGAGACTTCCCAGTCTCCACAACAGTAAGCATCGGGTCTCTATTTGTAAATTACTCCATCTAAGGTAGTTTGTTATAACAGCCCGAACTGTGTAAGACAAGAGTGTTTGGCAGTTACTCCTTCAAAAGCCTTGCAGTTTTAGAAATAAATATATCATTACTGATTGAGGCTATTCTAGTGATTCCTCTAAAAACTGCTTTACCTCCAAACCAATCTACAGAAATCTCTGCTGTGTTTGTAACGCTGGAATTTAAAACCCAATGAGCAGCCTCCTTTTGCCCATCCTTGTTGTCCTTTGCTCTTCTCTCCGCCACTCCGGCTGCATTCCTGTGCCCTTCATTGTTGCTTCCGGTGGAGCTCTCTCCAGACTCTTGCCCGAGCACATGCCGTTCCATCTAATTTGGAGTCTTTTCCTCTATCTACTTTACTTTGGAAACTTCAGCTTGTGTCTCAATTTCCAGGTCAAAGACCATCACCGCCTCTTTATAAAGTTCTCTGACACAGAGTAGAATTGGATGTTCTCCATTCACATGCCTCTAGCCCTGTGATCAGATCGGTGCAATGATACTTGGATTTCAAGTGGAAAGAAGGAAAAATGTTTGAAAGAAAGAACAAAAGGATTACAGAATATGTGAAAAAAAAGAAACAGCGGTATGACAAACAGTGAAGAAGAAAGAAATTAATATAGGGGCTGGGGATTTAGCTCTGTGGTTTAGAGTGCTTGCCTACTAAGCACGAAGTCCTGAGTTTGATCCCTGGCACCAAAAAAAAAAAAAAAAAGAAGGAAAAGAAAAAAGAAAAGAAAAGAAATTAATATAACCCAGTAATGACCAAAGATTAAGAACCAGGACAAATGGCAGGTGGGTTTGCATTTTACTAGAGGATCCACAACCTACCAGATTCTCAAAGGGCTCACAACCATACAGGTTAAAATGAGAGTGAAAATACTAAGAAAGTGTGCAATACTTTAAAATATTCCTGTTGAGTCTTTTTATTCAATCACATTTATGATAAAGAATAAAAATAGTAAATATAACTGTATCGAGTAAAAAGTAGTTTTTAAGGGAGAATAATAGAATTATTAAACAGGTTTTGAGCTCATATCAAGCAAAACCATATGAAATATTCAAAATCTAAGAAGATACAACCTCAGGTATATTTAAGTGTTGTACAGTCTCATGAAAATGAAAGGTTTCAAAAATTCTAAAGTGAAAAAAGTATTTCTCAGGATCTCATCAAGTTCAAAGAGTTAGAAGGAGAAAAGAGAAATAGGTATCATAAGAGCTTATTAGCTTAGTTCGAGCTGTGTGCTTCTCCCAGTAGATAGAAAAACTAAGAGTGTAACTTGAACTCAAGGAAGTGGATTCATTGAACATTCCTCTCCTGAAGTCAATGAGTCACTGGCATTGCAACATAAATAGAGTTAGTGCATACAGTCAAGGTCGCAAGCAAGAATTAGTGTTATGCAGCCTCCGAGCTGCATTCTTCTGCAAATCACAGATACCTCTGAACTAACACTCCCATTTCCCTCCGGAAGCTGTGCCTAGAATACAAAAGCCTGGGCCTGCAAGGCGTCCTGACCAATCAAAAGTAAGCCTCAAAGAACTGCATGGAGACCTAGAACAAGAACTTCAGAACTCCCAGGCTGCTCCAAGCACCAGGAAACTGCATCCTCCTTCCCTCCCCTTCACCTTGTCCAAGTCCCACAAGTTTCTCTTGCAGTAACTATGAAATATTAGAATCCTCAGCAAGTTACAATTTTAGCCCAGTGAAAATACGGATATGAATGTGTGCTTTGTGCATGCCCAGAAAGGGGGAGAAAGAGGAAGTAAAGCCACAGAGTCCAAAAAACCTCGTACCATGTATTCCTCAAAACGTTTATGGCAATTTCCATCGAAAACATTACAGTGAGTTCTCAGCCTCCTTATTCACTGGATCTGGCTCTTCCCCAAAGTCAGTGACCGTGAAAGAGCAACGTTTTGAATCAGTTCAGGACATTTATGCAGCCGTGGCAGCACAACTAAAGACACTCAGGAAAGAGGACTCCAGAGCTGCTTCAGGAAATGGCAAGAAGGGGGCTAAGTGTGTTCGAAGCAAGGGGAAGGACTTCGAAGGGGACGAATGGCAATACGTCTTTAACTGTGATACAGTTTTTAAATTTAAACATTTTCTTATTTTTATCACACTGTATATTGGAAAAAATATCTGTCTCTTCTCCTAAATATATATCTGAATCATCTTTCAAAAACGTATTTTACTTGCATTTACTGGTGTCTGCTTTTGCTTTCAAAATCTGTATTTGAGTCCCTTTCTAAGTGTTTATTATGATTCCCTTGCAAGAGAAAGATTCAAAGGCCTTAAGGCGTTCCAGGTATGAGTGGCCCTTTCGGAAGTTTTCAGCAAACGTCTGTCTGTCTCTGCATTTCTGGGTGGTAACCAGCAGGAACCGGAAACGCCATCCGAGTCAGAGCAGCCGGCCAGTATTCTGTCCCACCCAACCACCAGGGAGGGGCTCACCCCTCCAGGTGTCGGCCGCTTGTGGTCCCCAGGCCAGAAAAGGCAGTGTCACTCAGAAGCTTGTAACAAACGCAGACTCAGCCCTGCCCCAGATGAGAATCTGTATACAGTAAAACTTTGGGCTGCGAGTGCCTCGTTCCACAAGTGTTACCCAAGACGAGCCAACATTTCTAATAAATTTCAGCTTGATAAACAAGCAACATCTTGCAATAATGAGAAGTGCGTGAGGCTGAGTGTCACATGATCACAACTGAGCCAGTGATTCTCCTTCTCTCTGTCTCTGTGTCTTTCTCTCTCTCTGGGATTGTGGGTGATCGTCTCCCACACCAAGAGGTTATAGAGAAGATCTTGTCTGCAGAGGAGGAGGAGAAAAGGGCAGAGGAGCCCCTGCTTCCAATGAGATCAAGGAGATGTGTAAAATGTAGCAAACGATGCAACATTTTGTAGAAAAGCACCATCCAAATAAGGCTGTAGCATTGCGAAGGATAAACCTGTTTAACAGAAATGAAATGTCACATTTCCATGAAATCTTCAAAAGGAGGCAAAAAGCCAGTGTCATTGGACACATTTCTTGTTAAAGATGCACAAAGAGAAAAAGATTCCACTGAGCCAATAGGTAGTAGTGATTCTGTTAGTGAGAGCAAAAGTCTGATACACAATCACAACAATAACCCTGCTCATCTCCCTCACATCAGCTACGAAGGTTTTCAAAGGTAAGTGCAGGTTAATTTGTTGGTTTTCCTTTATACTTCGCATTTTCTTTATTATTTTGTATTATATTACCATATTGCAATCATTTTTCTATGAATATTTGTGGGTTGTAGAATGAATCATCTGAGTTTCCATTATTTCTTATGGGGAAACTCACTTTGCTATACAAGTGCTTTGGATTACAAACATGTTTCCAGAACAAATTATGCTCACAAACCAAGGTTTTGCTGTATTTCTAAGATTTTCAAGGAGTTCCTATGTACATGAGCACTCAAAACGCCTTGCATAGAATACGCCATTCTAGCAATGGTACCTAGAGACAAAGACAGGAAGAAAGGCATTTACGTTTCTACCCCAGATGGAGGAAGGGAGGCCAGAGTGAGCCTGACTCATTCTTGTTCGGTGGAACTGTGACTTGGACAGACCATGATGGTGGCCTCTCTCAGTACTCCGGGAGTTTGCAGACTTCAGTGATTTTTATAAATGTAATTCAGTCTCCTTCTATTTCTACTTTGATGCTAGCTAATATTTGGGGGGCATTTACTACACACCACAAACTATCTCAGGAACTGTGCAGGTTCTGAGGCACAGAGGGAAGCTGAGGCACCGGGCTGCTGATGGACTGGTGCAAGGTTGTGCGGGTTGCAACCAGCAACTCCTGCAGACATGCTGACCCCAGAGCTCCAGCTGGTATGTTCAACACCAAGACCGCTGCTTCTGCACAGGGGAAGAAGGACAAAATCCTGCCATTTGTGGCAACGTACACGAACCTAGAGATCATAACATTTTGTGGAACAGACCAAGCACAGAAAGCCAAATTCTGCATGACTTCACTCATGAGGAAGCTCAAAAATCTGGGTGCAAAGAGGAAAACGGTAGAAGCCACGGAGGTGTGGGGAGAGGGAGGGAAGGAAGAGAGTGGGTAAGGGGTACAAGTCAATGCTGGTTGGGAGAAATAAGCTCTGGTGTAGTGCTATACCCAAGGAGTGAATCTAGTTAATAACACTGTATCACACAGTTCAAAATATCTGGAGAGGGTTTTGAAGATTCTCATGGACAGAAGAAATGGTGAATGTTTGGGATGATCATTCCCCAATGTGTACATGTACCAAAACATCCCACTGCACCCCCACAAAGATGCACAACTTTTATCTGTCAATTAAAAAATAATAAAGAGCTGTTGGGGGACTGGGGATTTAGCTCAGTGGGTAGAGTGCTTGCCTTGCAAGCACAAGGCCCTGAGTTCTGTCCCTAGCACAAAAACAAAAATAAAAAAAAAAAAGTTGTTGGGTGGCCAGCCAAAAAAAGCAACAATGAAATTTCAAGGTCACAGGGGTGCAGAGGCACACGTCAGCTTCAAAGAGCGAGTCATCAGTGCCATGTGGGGAGGAATCGTCCCTCAGGCACGCAGAGACAACCCCGAGGATGCTGAGTGGTCCAAGCGCCGTGAAAGGCATTTTCACACTAAAGCACTCTACTGAGAGAGGGAAAATCAAAGCCAACGTCCTCCTTGAATAAAGCACTCGGATCTACTACAAGTCAAAAAACAAAACAAACAAACAGAAAAAGACACCCTGCTAAGTATATCTCTATAGCTACTCCTCACCCTAAGAAACAGGAAATTGGCAAGGTCAAGTTGCCCGGGAGGCAGGTAGAGGGAGAGGCAGGCAGCGGGACAGTGACTAATGGTCGGAGCCCTACGAAAGGGCTGCTGGGACAAATGCGGCAACAGGAGCCAGGAGCCAGCATCCAGAGGAAGTGGTTTTCCTTCGGGCTCGCTAAGAGCAACAAAGGTTCTGGGAAAACCAAGGACGCCGTGGGAAGGTGAGTGACCCAGAACTCACAATGTGTGCTCCTCCAGATCAGAAGATGTGTGCTCAGGGCGACGTCTTTTCAGTGGGAGCCCTGGTAGAGAAACAAGGCTTCCGAATCTCAGACTCTTCCTTTTAATCAAAATGCAGGCTGATCCCCTTGAAGGCCACGGTGTCAAGGCTTTGAACTCCTTCACACTCCTGGACGTCAAAGCACCGAGGTCAGGGCTCCAAACAGACCCATCTCCCACTGAGATGGGGAGAAAAGGCTCAGAACGGCGTGCGGAAACACAGGTGTTTGGCTGCACGTGTGAGCGGCTTGTGCGTTGCGCTGTGGTTTGCGTGGGGACTGCCGGGTCAAGTGCAAAGATCAAGGTGGTCATGCCTAGAGCAAGAGGCTAAAGTCCCGTCCGGCCAAGCAGGTGGCTTCAGGGTTCCCTGGTGGCCCCAGCGCCACTGCAGAAATGGAGCCTAAAAGACGCGCGTTTCAGCAAGTTGCTCTCTCTTCTACCCTAGTTCAAAGATGTCAGCGATGTTGCCAATCGGAGGAAACCAGCTGAAGCTGTTTCTCTTGAAATCAGGCTTTTAATATTATTGACTATGGGAGGTTCTCTTTGATCTTACAGTCAGGCATTCATTTTTTTTTTAATCCCTTAATACCAGAGCCACAAAATCAGAAATGCAACATTCAAGAGGCTGTCATAGATTGTTCTTCTGCGTTAGCTTATTTTGTTTTTTGTGTTCTCTCTTTTCCCCATCGCAAGCTTTTTCCAGGTGATTTTTATTTATAATCTGTTTCGCTAACAACTAAAGCGACCGAGGTCTACAGACAAAGCTGAGAGCAGATTCTTTTCCTCCAGCGGGGCGTGTTCCTTCTGTGAACCCAGAACTGGCAGAGGGGATGAACGGAGGGCTCCCTGGCTGCCTCGCCACCCGCATGGACACAGAGGGAGGAAGGTGCCGGGCTCAGGAGTGGGGGTACCGTGCTCACCGCTCCAGGCAGAGCTCAGGACCCTCTTCAGCGCTGAGTTAGGAGCAGAAGGGCCAGAGTCGAGTTGGCAGCTGTCCCTTGAGCCCTTGAGCGTTGCAGATGTCCCCCGAGGACAGCAGTGTCTCGGAGGACCAGTTTCTCTGGTCGGGGAGGAGCAGCACGGTTTCCAGCAGGGCCACAACCCCTGCGGTGACTGGAGAGCAGTTTTGCTGGGTCACGCTGCCCCGCGGAGAGAGCGAAGGGGCTGCTCCTTTTATTTCTTTTTTTCCAGCCTTATTAAGGTATAATTGACAAATAAAACTGTGTCGCATCACATCTGTCACTTCCTAGTTATCGTTCTCTGTGTGTGTCTCTGTGTGTCTGTGTGTGTATGTCTGTGGACAAGTGTGTGTTACAGAGTAACAAAATCAATAGCTCCAAGAAAGAGCTGCACTGCTTTGTAACATTAATCACAAAAGCCAGATATGCAATCAATCTGGGTGCTCTTGACAAATGTGCAAAGAAATTGTAAACAAGAGAGTATTATTCAGCCATTAAAAATGAGATCCTGCTATGCAAAAACATGGACGAACTCAAGGTGGAATAAACCCGACAGAGAAAGACGAACACTGTGTGAGCTCACCTGTCTGTGGAATCTTCAAAAGCCAAATTCATGGAAAGAGCGTGGACTGGGGGTTGTCAGAGGTGGTGCTGAGGGAAATGGGGAGATGCTGGCCAAAATTTGCTCCTTCAAAAGAGTGGCCTGGCCGAGAATGGTGGTACATGCCTGTAATCTCAGTACTGAGGGAGGCTGAGGCAGGAGGATCGCAAGTTTGAGCACAGCCTGGGAAATTTAGTAATTTAGAGATCTCATCTCAAAATAAAACAAGTAAAATAACTGAGGATGTAGCTCAGAGTGAAGGCTCTGGGGTTAATCCTCAGTGCCAGAGGAAGGAAAGAAGAAGGGAGGGAAGGAAAGAGGGAGGGCAGGAATGCAGAGAAGGCTGCTGGGCAGTTACAGGTGAATCTGTGTGTGTATAAGTCACCCTCCAAGTTCCTCAAATCACGTCATTAAACAGCAATCACACTATTTCCTTTGAAACAAAGCATGTGCTTCTAAAATGTAATTCTCGCATTATAAGAAAATGATACCATCTCATTTTCAGTGTAAGTTCTAAAATCTTCGGGGATGTATAAGAGACCCTTGTGTCCAGGGGAGAATACTTACTTGCAAAGACACAGACTCACAAGGGATGCTAGCAGCCGTCAACGCGGATAGAACTTAGACGCGCTTGGTGCCGCGAGCCCCCTGGCTGCACTAGGCCGTGATGGGTCAGTCTGCCGAGGGTGCCATTTCCTCCCCTGCTCACCATCCAGTGGGCACAGCTGAGCCCCAAATGCTGTCTAACTACAGTCACACCTCGACCGCTTTCAAACTCGTCAAGTTGGGTCCTCCGTACATTTGGGTGCAAAATTTTGTCCCAGTACGTGTCATTCGTTTGGTGCTGTGTGTGTAAGCGCGAACTCGGTGTCGATTGCTTCATGACTCGATACCATTCCCGGCCAAAACACTTTGTTTGATTTTTGTTGTTTGGGGTATTTGTCGCGCCTCCTGGAACCAGTTACCAGTGAGTACGGGGTGCCCCTGCCCAGAGAACTAAGATGGTTTCCAAAGTTTTAGGTGTTAAAAAGTCATATTTTACCATCATGAACATCCCAACCCTCAAACACATGAATGTTTGTCCTTCTTTTCCTATTGCGTTATAAACTAGGTGGTAGGAAGCAACAGAGACAATGATGCTTTTAAAGTCGTTCTTATTCACCGGTCAGAAGGGCGCCTGTGCCGATCATGAAAGCAGCAGTAACCAAAAGTGTGAGAAGCGGTGTTCACACGATCTAAGTGCTTCATGCACAGTCAGAGCCACCAGCTCCTCGGCAGGAACAAAAAGACCCCGACGAGGTTCCATCTCTGTTCCACACTGTCCAGCCATTCGACAAACACCAGGGCCCAGGACGCTGTGAGACGCACGTGGCTCTATCCCAGGGAAATCACTTTGCCCCGGGTGATGGCACCGCTGGACCCTGAGGGCCGCCTGGCCGGAGACATGCCTGGCTCTGCTCTGACCATCAAGGACTCGTCACTGCCTGAGGTAGACGGAAAAGTCTCAGACTCCTTGGAATTCCCAGGCCATGAGAGCAAGCAGATTTAGAGGCATTGGTCTTTCTATCTGTAATTTCCCTCTTCTGCCCACTGCCAGCCTCATGCTCATTTGCTGCAGTGGAAGTTGGGGAGAGCTAAAGTCACCTCAGTTAAAAAGAACAAGGCAATTCTGGTACACACAACTTGGGTGAATCTCATAGAGTCAGTGAAAGAAGATAAGCACAAAAGGGCACGCGCTGCATGACTCTATCATGTGAAGAGGAAAAGTTAGCAAGGGTGACCTGTGGCGGGAGGTCAGAGAAGGCTCTCCCCGTGGGCCGCTGGTCTGGAGGGTCGGATTGGGGGTTTCTGAGGGCTGGAGAGATCCTAACTCGGGTTTAGATGGCAGCTACCTCGGTGTACACATAAGTAAAAGCATGTCGCATGCATCTGCAAGCAGGTCATGATGACCAGCATCTACAGGGAAGGGGGCGGCGACCAGCAAAGGAGACCGACAAGAAGAACTCAGAGCAGAGGGACAAGATGGCACAGGCAGGAACGTGGAGGGCAGCTGAGAGCAAATCTTAGTAACCTTCAGGTGAAAACAGGTCGAGGACAAGGCAGTGGCCGGAGGACTGTCCAGTCCGACCTGTAGAAACTACACACAAGAAGAGCCGCATCTTTTTATGAGTTCTAGAAGTGATCTGGGTGATTTAAAAAAAACTCACTGGACAGGGTTCGAGTCACTAATGAAGGAAACCTGAAGGTCACGTCCGGGTGGCACTGTCAGAGCACGCTGGCCCTTCAGAGAGGCCCACACGATGGTCTCCTGCCGCCTGGAGGGGTAGCGCTCACCACCCCAAGCTGGTCACCTGGGTGAACATCGGGCCTGTCCCCAAGGCAGAGAAGAAAGCAAAGCACACGCAGCCCTGCTGGACACCGACAGTCAAGGCGACGCGCGTTCCCGTTTGGGAAGAATTAGAAGCTGTTTGGGTTCTAATTCTCTGCTCTTAGCTTCTGTAGCACTTCGGCGGAAATCTTTCTGAAGACATCTGCTCTTCCTTGCACCGTGCTCATTTGGGTACTTCCCGCCTCTGTACCGGGTCATAACTACCCGGAGTCCCGAGAAGTCTCTTATGTGGCACACACACCGTCCCCAGTGGCTGCACACAGCTGGGCCCGCTAACTGCACGGGGCGGCCTGGAGCCTAACCGAGCTGCAGGCCGAGCTGGGCCCCTGTGTGAGGAGGGACCCTGAAGGGTGAGGTCCAGCGGCACCAAAATGCACTGTGTGGTGTTCCGGGCACTCTGCTTCTCTGAGAGACAGAAAAATAAATTGTTTAAAACTCAAGATGTTTCAGAGGAACAGAGATCAGAGGAACCCAGCCCTGTGGCAATAGATAGCAAAAGCGCAGGCAAGAGCTGAGTTCCGAAGGAGGCCGGCAAGGTCGCCTTGCCCTCGGGCCTCATTAGTGGAAATAACACGTACAGAGAGGCGACGTCTTTAACGACATTTAGAAGTTTCCTGATCGAGCATGAAATAGCTGGTGGCAATACGAGTTTTTCAAAGTACACAGAGCAAGCCCCCCAGAGCAGCTCGCTCAGCGATCAGGACAAGGCGAGTCATGGAGCTTCTCTTCCTTTCCCGAGCGTGAGTCACACACTGTTAATTAAGAAATCAGTGACTGTCTGAGGCACGATGCTACCTAATGGGCTGGAGCCTTTGATGGCGATGACTAGCAACGCTGGCGTACTCAGGATTTCATCTTTAGCTTGACTTCGGGGCTGAGGAGATGATGAACAGCACAATGGGTCATTCTGTTCTTTGAAGATCCTGTAAGTGAGCATAAGGGGACTACAGTAAAGCGAGGGAATGAAGGATTTTACCTCTTGCATTCAGCCTTCTCCTCCACCCACCAGCAGCCACACTGAGCGTGGCTGGCTGTATCTGCAGGTGGGCAGTCTCAGTAAGACCCGCGGGAATCTGTGCAGGTCGCATCCCAGCATCCTCACTGTGTAGCCACCATGCCAAAGGCCCATACAGGGCAGCAGAACAATGAGGTGCTAAGAACACAAATGCACAGTTAAGCAGAGCTGGGTGGACTCCTGTCTTTATCTCCTACCGGCTTCAAGCAAACTTCTTAATCCCTCTGAGCGTCAGTTTTACTCATCTGCATAATGGCAACAGTTATGGATTCTACTCCATCCGGCTGTTGAGAAAAAGTAAATTAAATAAAGCATATAAAAAGCTTCCTGGAGTGTCTAGTTCCAGATGTAGTACAAATATTAATACTTTTATTAATCTCTGTGAAAACTAACTTTAATTGTGTCAAATTGACTGGCTGGAGATCCACTTGAGGAATCAGTAAAGCACATTCCGAGCTCGGTCATAGAGCTTTTCCCTTGTCTTAGACCTGAGTGGAACTCCTTCATTTCTACTAAAAATGCTCACGTAATTCCCTAGTGGCAGTGAGGCATCTAGAGAGAGTCAGAATCAGCCAGGAAACTTTTTACCAATGACAAATGCATTGAGTTTGCCCAACGTGAACCAACCCACAGTCTTGAGTGGGACCCTTTGTTGAAAACACCCCAAGGTGCGATGGGCACCTGGCTTTGGGAACCCCTGGAACAGATCATATCCAAACCAAGTCACAGGGTCTGCATCTGATCGTCACATTCATCAATGAATGCTTCTCCTTCTAACTGGCCACTGGGCAGTGTACCCTGGAAGGTCCGAGCAGATGGAGGGAGGCATGTGGTGCCGCTTCTTGTCCAGGGTTTCCCTGCTCGTCTGCTCCAGAGGCCCCTCCCGCTTTCCAAAGTCTTGGTGCTCCCCAAAAAAACTGGCCTCCGTGTGGGCCATGTGTGACCCTCCCCCTCTCAACATGGAGTCCGCCGTGCACCTTCCCACCCTAAAGACCTCTTCTAGTGAAACTTTTGTGTATGCAGCATGAGTTTATCCTCTGAAAACAACAGCAAACATCGGAAAAAGAGCTGCAGAAAATAATCTCTCAAATAAGTGCTCAGTAAAACCTCCTAATGAGCCCATGGAGTAGCTGCTTAAAAAAACCTGTGTGTGTATGTGTGCGTGTGTGTGTGTGAGGGCATGTTAAACTGAAGGATAGTTTTTTTAAATCAAATTTAAGCAAAGCAATAAATTAATTTTTATATTCTAATGGTAGAAAAACAATCTGACCTTGCATTTAGAAACTAGGAGCGACATATTTCTCATTTTTCAGTTTGGAAAGATGCCAAGCACCCGGAGGTCAGAGAGGTGAGGAGCGCCAAGCAGCAGTGTTTCATTTTTAATCAGTTTCTAGTGATATAACTTGTATTGGAATGCCTAAACCTCCCAAAATTATATTTAGAGAAAAAAAATCATTTAACCTCCAGTCTTCCTTTGGGAAGAAAGATGTCATAGAAACCATAACATCAGATCTCCTGCGCCTAAAATAGGAGATCTGACCACGATAGAACAGTGTCCCTGGCTCCAAAAGGGGACATTGGTCTCCACACAGAGATCTTTATCAAGGCTTGGGGACTTCCCCTGGCAGGGTGGCTGTCCCTGCTCTGCATCCCCTCCTTTTTGTCCATGCCTGACCCAGCCTCCAAAGGCCAACTGGCATCTGTCAGCCTCCACCCTCAGAAGAAAAGGGGGGTCTAGAAGAACTCTCCCTTCCCCAGAAGGACAGTGGCCCCCGTCCAGGGGCAATTTTGTCCCACTGGAGACTTGTGGCCACCTCTGGAGATGTCTTTGGTGGCCACAATCTAGGAGGGAATAAAACAAAGAGGCCATTAAACCTCCTTCGCTGCCCAGAACATCCCTGGACAAGGAAATTATGCATTTGGACAAGGCCCAAACATCAGCCACACTTGAGTTGGGAAACCCAGACTGGAGGTCGTGGGGGTTAGGGTTCCATGGAAGGGGATAAGAGAGGAATAGGGAGGGTGGATGTGATCAAATACGTTACACTAAGATTTGAAGATGTCTCAAAGAAACCAATTACTTCCTTCAATTAACGTGTGCTCATAATCATGATTTCAAGGAAAGAAAGTTTCAACAAATGCTCAGCTAGGAAGGGAGAGAGAGAAACCCAGACTGAGCAGCCTGCATGCTGGCCTGTGGTTGGTTTCCAGAGCACCACACTTCTGGGCTCAGGCTCTCTCCAACCTTGCTGGGCCCCCTCTCAGTCACTTCCGCTGTGGCCTCCTCTCCTCCCTCCCTCCCTCCTGGTGCGCACTCAGGCCCTGGCCTTGGACTCATCTTTTCTCTGCCCGGTCTCACACCTGACTGTGCCCCTTCCACTCCCCGACCCGTGAACTCCGGGCTCACAGATCCACACTGCTCCCTGTCGACATCTCAAAGGTATCTGGACTCAGAAAATCCAGGATTGATCTCCCGACCTTTCCTCCCAAAACTTGGCCCTCTAACTCATCTCAGTTAATGGCAGTTCCATCTGCCAAACAGCCTGGCAGTCAACTTTGACCCCAATCGCCCTCCCAAACACTCATTCAACTCACCGACAAATCTACTGACTCAAGACCTGAGCGTGTCTCTTCACTTCCACAGTCGCCATCCTGGCCCCAGACGCCCCACTCGCCTGGAACATGCAGTCATCTCCTAGCTGGTCCCTGCTCTGGCCTTCGTTTCCTTCTCAACCCAGAAGCCAGCGACCCTGAGAAAAGAGAAGTCGGCTTTTGCTAGGTCTTTGTTCAGGACCTTCACTGGCTCCCATCCATCCCAAAGCAAAAGCCAAAGTCTTCGCCGTATCCTACAAAGTTTTGTGTGATCACCTGTGACAAACTCCTCGCTCCTCCCTCGGCAGATCCTCTGGGACACACATCCTGCTGTCTGTCTCTCAGCAGGCACCCGGCCCTCCTGGTCGCTCCTGAGTCGACCAGGCACATTGCCAACACGGGACCTTCGCCTGCGCTGTGTCCTCTGCGGGGAACTGTCTCCCCCAAATCCTCAAGGCTCAGCCCATCGACCCTCCTGAAGTGTCACCTTCGCGGGGAGGTCTCCCGGGACCAGGCTATGCAAGCTGGCAGCTCCCCACCTCCTCTGCCAAGCCGAACACGGCCCCCGTGTCTACCGCCATCTGCCACGTTAGTTCCCTTTCTTATCTAATTTGCTGTCTGATTCTTCCAGTAGGAGGCAAGCTCCATAAAGGCTGGGACTGCTTTTTGTTTTGTTTTTTTTACCGAGACACAATATTTGTATATCTTTGTGGGGTGCATTATGAGAATTCGGTACATGTGCACAAGTATTAGCATCAAATCAGAAAATAAGCACTGAGGTCTCTGCAAACATGGCTCCTTTTTCCATGTTGTGAATGTCGTACCCTTCTAGTCACTTTACTTGTGGCTCCGCAGCTGGCCACCGACGCTCGCCGGGAAATGAACACGGAGCTTTGGAACGCGTCTGCCTTTCCGGTTAGTTCATCCGGAACTCAGCTTTTAATCGAACATGCAATCGGGTTTTTGTTTTTATCGGCACGTGTTTGCAGTACTAATAATGGTAAGATGCCTTCGGGGAGTTAGAACATGCACGCGACACACCTCAATCCTTCTCTCAGCCGCTTCTCCTCCCTGCCTCCCCCCACTTCTCGGTCCCATTTCTCTTGGCAAAAGATCCAGCTCCCTCTTTGCCCTTCTCGGTCTCTCATTTTGGTCTGCTCTGTGCACACTTTGGTTTTCTCCTGTGAGAGAACCCGGGCCGCCCTTCAGCCCGTGTGTCTCATTTACTCCACTTCACACTGTGGTCTCAAGGCGCGCGCGTCTGCAGCTGGGACGTTCACCCTGCGAAGCTGCCGGCCCTTCTGCAAGCCGGCTCGGCGGCTCCCTGCGTCCCCGGGCGGCCCGCAGCGCCCGGAGAGGCTGCGCGCAGGCCTTCGGTGCCACCTTGTGGGCATTCTGGGAACTGCACCCGCGCGAGCCGGCCTGGGTGCTGCTGATAAACACGCGCCTAGCCGGAAACGCCGCCCTTTCCTGGGTTCTCCCCCACCCCGGAGCAGCCCTTTCATCAGGCCTCGACTTCCCAAAGGCTGGGAACAGCCTGCAGGCCGAGGAGGTCAGTTTGTAACTGGCAAAAGGACTGTTTGACAGGAGCAAGCACTTCTGCGGTATAAGCAAGTTCTAGAATCACTTTAGCCGAGATTGTTCAGATAATAACTGTTTAGGAATGAAAGAAAGAATATGCAGGTTTAAGTAAATTTAAGCCAGTATCCGAATTGCCATCCAAGGGGAAAGGAAGAGAACAAACATTAACTGAGAGCCTGTCTGTGCAGAGCGCTATCTTGCCCCTTGCTACTTCTCTAAATTTCATAGCTCCCTTCGAAGGCCTTGGGCCTCACCTCTCTGTATGTCATGTTCTCTCCTGTAAAGTGGTGTCTGAATCTGTGGAAAACAGTACGATGGTTCCTCAAAATACGGAACATAGAATAACCATAAGAGCCAACAGCTCCTCTTCTGGGTACGGGGCCAAAAAAACTGAAAAAGGGGCCCAAACAGATCACTGTACACTGATGTTCATGGCAGCATTATTCACATCACACAAAAGGCAAAACAACCCAAATGCCCAGCACCAGGTGAATGAATAAATAAAATGTAGTGTATACACACAATGGATTGCTACTGTGCCTTAAAAAGGAAAGAAATTATGATTCACGCCATAACATAGATAAAACTTGAAGACTTTTATGCTAAGTGAAATAAGCCAGACACAAAAGGACAATATGCTTTAACTGTGGGAAACTCACACTGCTGAGAAGTAGAAAAAAGGTTCCCAAGAGCTGTGGGCAGGAAAGATTAGGGATCAGCACTTACAGGCGTGGAGTTTCGGTTTAAAAAGGTGACATTCTGGAAACAGATATTGAAAATGGTTGTGCGACATTGGGAATGTACTGAACACTACTGAATTTTACACTTAAAAAGATTTAAGTGGCATAAAAAAGGATAAACTAGAGACATTTGTATGTAAATGGATGCACCTTGAAAACATACTCTTAAGTGAAATAAATCAGACACTCATAAGACACATCAAATTGTTTCTTTGATATGAGAAACCATAACTGTGAATAAGGACAAAGAGGTATAATAGATATTATATAAAAGGAAGATAATATTCAAAGGAGAGGAGAACTAGAAAGGGAGACGGGGGAAAAGAAGGAAGGGGGAAAAAAAAGAAGGAAGGGGAAAATGAAAGAAAAGGGAGAGGGAAGAATGGAAAACTATAAAATATATATATATAAATAAACCTGCTATAAATAAGGAAGGAGGGAACAGAAGGGAGGGGTGGAGAAGAGGGGGGAAAACCAAGATACATCACGTACAGATACAAAATAAACATGATGAATGTGATCGCTATCTATACAACGTACCAATAAGTGTTCTTGGTAAAAAAATAAAATTAAAAAAAAGATTTAAATGGCAAATATTGTATTGTTATCACAATAGACAAATTGATCCATAGGCAGATAGATAATAGACAGATAATGGATAGATAGATATGTTAAATTATTATCCAAAGTTTTCTTAGCCCTCTCCCCAAAAAACTGTCCCTTTTACTATATGTTCTAAATCTGTTAGTTTTACTCTGTGTGAAAAGAATGCTTAAAAGATGTTGGGAACTAATCAGGATCATTTCATTGATTACCGAAGCACTAAAGGGACTCACATTATAATGAATTTTCCCAAGAACAAATTAGAAAGGAATCTCCTAGCTTTCCTTCTGGGCTAATTCCATCCTGGACCAGCTGTCTCCCCAAGAGACCCCAACAGGACGAGTAATTCCTTTCTTCTATAATTCCATGAAAAGTCTCCATAATACACCCTCCCACACACGTTTACAGTATAGAAAAATAACTGGTTTTTCTCCACTCTTAATTGAGATGGGAGATTCCAAGGCAAAGAAAATGACATGAATTAGATGATGAGTAAGCTGGACATCATGGGAATGACAGTTATGGGTCACAGCCATTCGCCAAAACCGTGACCCGTGGGCCTTCAAGACCATGTCATGTGGCTCTACTTGATGGTTTTTATTTATGTAAGCTGGAATCACCAACATGGTTTTCTTTTGAAGGAGAAAACACCCAGAGGATACTAGGGTGTGAAGGGGGCAGGGGTGAGAGGGGAAGGAAGAGAACATGTTCATGGCCATGTTGAAGGAAGGGAAGAAACTTGGCAAACTCTCAAAGCTACAGAGGAAATAGCCTCCCTTCCCTAGAAAACCTAAACAAATGAACAAACGAACTCGAGATAAGGGATCATAAAATGCCCCAGTTGCTCTTTCTCTGAGGAAAAGAAGCCAAGAGAAAGATAGCTTTGAAGAAAAGTTAGACTGAATCTCTCTGTACAGAGCACTTACTGTATTTTCTCATCTCTTTCAAATCTTGTTCTAGTGCCTAGTGGGATTGAAACTATAAAAGGCTATAAAAGGAAGATGCAAATGGATCCCCAGGTGGATAAGTCTAGTCTGTGAGGAGTCGTGTTTATGGAGACAGACAAAAATGTGAAGCAGAGAAAAATGGTGGTGCTTAGATATTAAAGCTAACTCAGCTGATAAACATGTAAGAGCACCTTCCCCACAGAAGCTATTGGGCATGATCTGTTCCCCATTCTGTATTGGAATCTAGTTTTGCACTTTATAAAAGTAGTCCTGTAAGCAGAAAATTATCCCGACTTGAACAGTTAATTCAATAAATAATGTAGAAAGTGGGGATTCCAGCTCTGAATGGAAGGTTGGATGTGTGTATTTAACTTCTCCCCCACCTAAGTTGTCATTAAAATGGCAGCAAAAATATGTAAAAAGTTTCAAATATCCAGCAATAAAGAAAATAAAGGGGCACCACTGTCAGTCATGAACATTCAACAAGTGAGCAGAAGATAGAGAATGAATGAAAACAGTCAAATGAAGCTGAGCTAAGGTGATCATTGCCTAGAAAGGGTACATTCCAGGAAGAAAGTCCACCTTCTCCGCCAAACCTGGTGAAGTTCAGCACACAGAAGCAGAATGGACAGTGAGGCCAGGGAAATTAAGGGTTGGACTTCTGCTGCCCTGCGCCCATGACTTGCTCAGAGGACCTGGAAACCAAACATGTCCTATCCCACCTTGCCCCCTAGTCTAATAATCTTGTCAGAACAAATCTAAAGGTCCCACTTGAAACATCTTCGAATTCAGACATTTAAACTCCCTGAATATCCCAGAGACAAGGCCACCTAACCAGCAGGTCCTGGCCACATGCATGACCTTTCGACTGCCTCATGCATCGATGTGACTGGACGACAAGACGGACCAGTCACTTCAACATAGAGACAATTTTTTAAAAGTGATTCCAGCCAATATAAAGTTAACAGACAATAAAACTCAAAAAAAGAAAACTCTCATTAGCAGTCGTACCCATAAAAGAAAAATATGATGCTATAGCAAGAGGAAAAAACCAGACCAAAAAAAAAAAAAAAAGAAGAGCCATTAGAAATGGTTAAATGACTTCAAACAAAGAAAATTCATTCAAAGTGTTGGAAAATAAAGTCCAAATGATTAAAAAAAATAGATGCATAAACAAGAGAGAAAAAAGTAAGAACAAGAAGACCAGTCCATGGAGCCAACAAGACTTATAGAAAAGTGAGAGAGAGAGAAATATAAAAGACATAATGCAAGACAGTGAAAATTGAAAGGTGGAACTGATTACTGAAGGAGCGGAATTTGTAGCCCGACCTTGAAGGATGTACAGGATTCTGACCGATGGGAACCTCTCCAGGTACACAGCCCAGCAAACAAAGGATTCAGACCAGGATAGGGTATGACGAAGCTCATGGGAGCTTCGTGAGCCCAAGTGCAGTACCTTTCACCATTTCCCAAGCTTCGGAAGGTCCAACCCCTGGTCTGACCCCCTGTACACCGTACACCATACTTCATGCCATCTTCTCTCGCTATGGCCCACTCAGCCTGAGAGAGAGAAAATGTGCATCGGTGTGTCACATGGCTTGCTGGTGCCAGAGCAAAATCCACACCCACGATGCCCTCAGGCTGCAAGTCTCTCACCTGAGTGGAGCTGAGGGTCCTTGTGAGGAAAGAGAGGACTCTGTGGCTCTGAAACCATGAGCCAAAATAAACCTTTTCTCTTTGAATTCGTGGCTGTCAGGTGTGTTGTCCCAGCAATGGCTTCTGCATGAAGGAGCCGGGTCTGCAGTAGGTGGCAGTGGAAGCCAAGCGCATTTTAATGGGGCTCAGGGATCCACAAAGCTCTTCCATTCGGACCCTGTAACTATAATACACAGCCTAGAAAGGGTAGGTGGACGTTGGCTGCGCTCCGATGTTACCCATTTTGTGTAGCCCCTTCCTCCTTCCCTGCGCTCTCAGTTCTAAAGCGCTTTCCGAGCTTTTCAGTTCTAACTTGCGATGCTTCTTCAGGAAGTGGCCTGGGGATCTTAGAGGGTGTGGGGGTGTTGCACCCAGACACCAGGTACAGAAAGTGTGGGTCTCTGTGCTCCTGCCCCTATAATCCCTTAATCAGTGGTGGGCAAATCCCATGATAAAACAGCCCTCTCTCTGGCCTGGCCATCGCTGCAGTGGGGCTTAGACTCCAGGGTCCACTGCGGCACCCAGTGGAAGCTTCTGTCTGTGGACTTTGCCTTCTTCTGCCACTGCTTCTACCACTGTCTCCAGAGAGCACCGCTGTATGTCACTTGCACCCCCAACATCATCTCAGGGTCAGCTTCTAAAGACCCCAACCTGACACAGCAGAGGAAGCAGCAAGAGCAAGAAGGGGGCAGAAGGGAGGGACACATGAGCAGTGATGCGGGTGGTGTGTGATGCGATGCTGACCTTTCCTTCTCAGGGTTCATCCTCCACAGATACAACGGCCCCCTCAGGATGTGTATCTAAGCCTTCCGATGAGACTTGAGATGGGCTGCTGCTCACACAAGTCTAGAAAGATCAGGAGGTGGCCCTCCCTCACCTCCATCCCCGAAGTGCACCTCCAGACCAACCCACCCGGAGGAAATTTCCCGTCCCAGAGTTTAGGAAGCTGGAAGAGGGAAGCTTCCAAGTTTAGAGGCAGCTAAGAGCTTTGTTCCCAGTGAACCGCATTGGTCTTCAAATTTCCTGAAACGCTTGAGGCAGAAGGAAGCTTCTTTTTAAAATTCTCTTGCTGCAGTTCAGGGCTCAGCTTACATTCTGATCTAATTAAATTAGGTCCCTTTGAGGCTGATGCAGGGATCAGCCAGGAAGTCAGTGGAGGTGTCCCCAAACCAAGCTAAGTGCTCCTGACCCTGAGAAATTGCATCTCTTTTTACCCTCAAGTAATTGAGTTAAGAGGCAGATCCTGGGTTTCCTCGCTCCATGAGAAACAGTATTCTTCTCCCTGGTGAGTTTATTTTCCAATAAGCCTCATGAGTTCATCCGCTGTTCAGTAGGCGCCTCCCACCAGTGACATTCTGCTGCGCTGTTGCCGCGGTCCTTGGGAAACCTGTGCCATTTTATTGCTCATGTCTACATCATATTTTAGCTGGAACAACCTTCACAATAGTGGGGCTGATTTATATTTCCATGACGTCAAGATCAGGAACTGGATATTGCTGGAGATTTCAGTGTAAAGTTGGGGGTGATGACATTTTCCATCGTTGGCTCAACAAATATTTAGCAAGTGTCTACTATGTGCCAGGCACTGTGTAGATGCTGGAGATACAAAGGTGAGGCCCTGAAAAGTTTGTCAGAGAAGTTGATTAATCGTGCAGTCGAGCAATTCCATTCCTTGGTATATACTGAAGAGAAATAAAAATGTATCTACACACAAAAACTTGTACATAAATAATCACAGCTGCATTATCCATTAGAGTCAAAAAGTGGAACAGCCCAAATGCCTAAAAGTGATTAATGGAGAAACAAAATGTGGTCTGCCCTTATAATGCAATATTATTCAGCCAATTTAAAAAATGAGGTACTAATTAGTACCCACCACAATCCTAACAGACTTTGGAAATACACTAAGAAGTCAGTCACCAAAGACCACATATTGATTTTGTTTCTATGAAATGTCCAGAACGAGCAACTCTACAGAAACACAAAGTAGATTAGTGGGTGCCTGGGGCGGGGAGCAGGGAATGGGAATTGCAGGCTCATGGGTGCAGGGTTTCTCTGAAGGATGATGGAAACAGTCTTAAAATTAGATTGTGATGATGTTTGCAAAACTCCGGGTATGCTAAAAGGCATGAGTTTGATGCTTTAAATGGGCCAATTGTCTTTCAATGAAATTGTTTTTTTAAAGGCATAATTAATTTTCTGTTTTGGGAAGACTGGCCTGGCAATCTGTGGGGAAAAAAAAAAAATAGAGTACAAAAATGAATGCAGGAAGGTCAGTGTGCAGGTGATTTTCAAGGTGATTTTAAAGGTCAAGGTGGTTGCCGATGACAGACTGGACTCCTGGAGGTGGTGGAAGAGATGGTGCTTCATGCACCACTCAGCAGAAACTCAGAAGGCAGCACACCCAGGAGGGCGCCTGTGGCTGCTGCGTGCGGGACGTGGAGCTTGGGGCTGAGCCTGAGGGCTCCCGCTCTTCCAGTGCTGGCTGCCAGAGGCCCAGGTCGCACAGGAACCGCTGAAGAAAGGCCAAGAAGGCCAGGCCAGCAGAGCAAAGCTGCGCTTCAAGAACCACAAACCCGCAGTGTCAAACGGTGCCGCATGTCAGGGAGACAGAGCCAAGCCAGGCACTGTGCGTCCACCAACGTTGTTTCCTTGAGGCTCCGCGGTCTCCTTGAAAAGATGGAGCCACAAGCACACTGTCACCGGGCTGGAGAGTGAGTCGTAAGAATCCCTTTTCTCTTCAGATGTGGTGGTGCACGCTTGTAATCCCAGCACTCAGGAGGCTGAGGCAGGAGGGTGGCCTTGAATTAAAAGGCCAGCCTCTGGGCTATATAGTGAGTTCAAGGCCAGCCTGAACTACATAGTGGGACCCTACCTCAAATTTTTTTTTCTTTTTTTCATCTACTTACATTCTTGTCCATAATCAACAAACATTTACTGATTAATTTCTATGAGTAAGGTGCTGTTTTCCATGCTAGGACTATGGGGAAATTTATAACACACTTTGTGGGGTGCATGCTTGTTACACGGTTGGGGCTGCTCTGAAATTTTCACTCAGCATGTGTGTAAGCTACACTCAGTCTGTGGCTTCTAACTGCTACAGATATTTTGAAATAGAAGAACTTAATAGCTGTATGATACTCCACCATAGGAGGGTGCCACCAGTCTAACCTGCTTCCCTGGGGCTGGGAGCAGGCCTCCCAAAGCAAGACTCGGTTTGTGTGCATCTCTGCCATGTGACATTGTCAAGTCTGCTCAGTGTCTCTGAACCTCCATGTTCCCCAGCCTCAGAGCTGAACGTGGACTTTACATTTGTAAGAGAAATACCCAAACAGAAGAGACAAGGGATCACTGTGGGCGAAGCATGTGGTGACAGCAAAGACACTATGTCATGTACGGCTCCGGTCCAAGGAGCCCGGCTCCTGGCGCGAGGAGCTAGAGTTTACATGGGGCAGATCTGCTTCGACATCTGTGCTCCCCCAACAGCACAAAGATGGCTGGAGAGGAGGGGTCTGGGTGCTCAGAAACATGCCATGCAGTCCCCATGCCTGCCCCTCAGTGAGGTGGAGGGGCACTCACACCCCAGAGTGCTTCAATCAACAGCAGGACTGGCGTGCTGTGGAACCTGAGGAAGAATCGGGGAGGCTAACAATCCCGCTGCACTTCAGGAGAAGTGGAAAGCAGCAAGATTCCCCTACCATCAGTGTGTCCCCAGGGCACAGAGGTGTGGACCGGGAGGGCTAGGCTGGGCTACTCGGGGGCCCAGAAAAGGCTGCCAGTGGTAGTGGAAGACACGCCAGCACTCTTTTCCTTCCCCAGAAATCTTCCCATCACGGTGAGAGAGACCTAAACAAGGCCTGAGGCGGGAGACCCTGTGGGCTACCGTGAGGGTCCCAGCTCAGGAGGCTCCGGGGGAGTCACCAGCAGGAGGCTGCGAGGTCTGAGTCCACCTGCAGGGGCCAGCGCTGGAAGCCACTTGGGGTTGAGAGGACCAACATCTGGACTAGTAGTAATGACACTGGACACCAGCTTGAATTACACCAACAGTTGGGACAACGGGGAGGGACCCCAGTGTAAACTCAGCCCTCTTCCTCCTGGGAAACTCTTTAAATGTCCCTGGCACAGACAGTGGGGAGCTGAAGACACCCACAGAATGAAATGGCTGTGAATGAATGGGCATGGTGTGTGTGTGTGTGTGTGTGTGTGTGTGTATACGCAGCCCAGGCTGGCCTTGAACTCGTGATCCTACCTCAGCCTCCCAAGTACAGGGGTTGTAGGTGTTTGTCACTATGTAGAGCTTGAGGAATCTTTCTGAGGCTCTAAACTGGACTACAAGGATGACTGTCCAACTCTGAATTTACTAAAAGTTATTGAATTATACGCTTAACATGGGTGAATTGTGATGTGCAGATTATGGCCCAAAAAAGCTATTTTTAAAAAGAGCCCTTGAGGGCTGGGGATTTAGCTCAGTGGTTGGAGTGCTTGCCTTGCAAGCACCAGGCCCTGAGTTCAAGCCCCCGCACCAAAAAAAAAAAAAAAAAAAAAAAAAAAAAAAAAAAAAAAAAAAAAAAAAAAAAAAAAAAAAAAAAAAAAAAAAAAAAAAAAAAAAAAAAAAAAAAGCTCTAAAAAGAGCCCTTGAATTGAAAATTTAAGTGGGAAACATGGCCTTAATTTTAATTCCAGCCAAACTAGAAATAGCCAGAATGAAGTGTCAAGAATGGGATAATTCTTTGGCCACTGTGAACCAAAGTTAACAAAACCTCATTCTGAGAATATGACAGTCCGCATGCTCGTGTGTATCAGTGTGTCCATTTATGGCTGTTCCTCCATAAGGCACGTGGACAAAGTCAGGTGTGCGTTGAGCCATCCACTGGATGTTGTTACGGGACCCTTCGGGGCAGACAGTCAGCGCCACACTAAGACACCAGGGCAGGCCCCGTGTGCAAGGGCCAGAGCAGGTGGGCAGAATACCCAGGCATTGCGGGGCACATGGCACAGGCGTCTATGGTGTCAGTGTGGTTTGTCCCTTCCAAACCTAGTGCTGAAATGTCATTGCCAATACAACAGTACTGAGAGTAGAGAGGCCCCGAAGATAGGACTAGGTCCTTCAGAAAGTAGCACCTTTAACGTGGGAGTGAGTTTTATCCTCGTGGTGCTGATCAGTTTCGGTGAGAGCACATTATTATAAGCTGAGGCTCATGCCCAGTCGTCCCTCCACCTTTCTACCTAGTCAGGATGCAGGTACACCTACCACCAGATCACCCTCCTGCCCTCCAGAACCGTAAGCTAAATAAACCTCTTTCCTTTATAAATGACCCAGTCTATGGCATTCTACTACAGAATAAGAAAATAGAGTAAGACACAAGCTTTGGAGTTAGTCAAGAAGCCAAAACTAATAAGATGGCTCAAGAAAGCCCACCAGCATTAGCCCGGGGCAGCCAGAGGCCAGGAGATCAGCGATCAAGGTCGTTTGCAGCCAGCTTCGGGTTTCCCAGGTTCCAGCCCCGCTCTGACACTTGCTCATTAGAGCACCGTGGCCTCCAGCTGCATCGTCTGTAAAGCAGGGTGAACACGGACACACATCCTTGTGTCACGATGATGAAGCTGACTAGCGGCAGCATGCATCGCATCAGATTCTCAGTGCTGTTACTATCCCAAGACACACAAGCATGAGAATAGTCTTACACAGCATGTTTTCTGTTTCTTTAAATGAAAAAAAAAAAAAAAAAAAAAAGGAGAGCCAGTAGGCAAGACTTGGCGGGTGGGGGGAAGATCTCAATTACGAAATCCAAAAGGCAAGTCTTGTTACCAGTATTACAGTAGAAAATCCACCCTCTTCTGCTTATCTGCAATCAGATCTAATTGTCAGCATCCACCTCAAAGGCGTCTGTCTGGGGCCTGGCGATGGTGGCTGCGCTCAGGGCAGTAAGCCTGCGTTCTCCACTCTCTCCGCCCCACCTAGGAGAAGCGCCTTCTTGGGAAGGCTGGAAGCTGAGGAAGGTCAGCCCCAGAAGGAAGCCGCGCAGGCTGGTGACTGGCAGGAGGGCCCAGTGGCAGTGGTCATAGACGGCCTGCCAGTTATCCCCACACAGCCCGACTACTTCCTGGGAATGCTGTGGAGGTGGAAGGGATCATACACAGGCACAGGCTGCCTTCAGGCTGACAGCAAATTCCTGCCTTAGCCCGTTTGGTTGATGGTACTGTATCCATTTTTATTTTGCTCCTTATTAGTGTATCCCTAAGAAAGGGAAGAACAGAGTTTCAAAGAATATATGCGCTGAACTGGGCCCCCGGCCCTGCTGCATGTGAAACCCTGTGTGCATGTGAAGGGCTTCCAGTCTGTATTTCTGAAATGCTAGAAATCCTATAATGAGCTCAAATTCAAACATTACATTGATAAGCAATTCTGTAAACCATTATTGTGACATTTTTGCAACTTTTTTACTTCTGAAATTAGTTCCAAATGAAATTGTCTCTCAATGGCACGTCACTGTGGTGTGGACCCTCAGTGGGCCTGGAAAGGCCGTCCGGTCAGCACCCCCATGGGCCTGGCCGCTGGCCACGAGCAAGGACCGCAGGACCCCACCAAGCTAGACCTGACGGGATGCCACCGAGAACCACCAAACGGCAAAGGAGAACTGGTCGGCTTTCAAGAGAGGAAGGAGTAAGAGAAAGCGTCTAACTGCCCCATGTCTTGTGGGAACTGCTTTAAAAATTAGTGAATGGTCTACTCTTCTAAAAGTAGATTATCTGGGGAAAAATATACTGTCTGAAAATGAGGGAAAAGGCACAGCAAATCTGTTGGCTACACATAATTTTAGAAGAGTTATTTGGGGCTCAAGTCCCACAGATTTCAGTCACAGAAAAAAAATTAAATAATGAATGAGCAGATAAGAAAAAATAAGATTTAGATCATGGAATAAAGGTATACACAGCATGGAAGGAATTGCCTGAGAATTTTTTATGCAAGTATAGAAGAGAGAACATACATTCTTAAAAAGTCAGAAAAACAGAAAAAAAAATAATGGGTACAGTTCAAGTGTGCTTTTGAGAAATATAAATGAGGATAAAAAAAAAAAGGTTTCTGGTTATTTCCTTCCTGGAGCATGAAATAGGTCTGATATTTTTTAAAGAATTAATAATTTTGCTACATTGTAAAAATTTTAAGGCTCGTGGTCTACATAATAAACTCTTCTTCTTCATATAAGCTTGGATTTTTGCTGTAGAAGTAAAGCCGTTGTAAAAAATTTGAAAAGGAAACCATGAAGAGAGAAATGTATCATAATTCCCTGTCAGCTTGTGGCACACTCCCTTCCAAACTGCTCTCCACAAAACACACCCATGACACACACACACCTGGAGTGCTTCCTAAATTTTGATTTCCACTTTTTCTCCCTAAATAATTCATAGTATGAAATAATCCTTACAATACAAAAAATTATAAACTTTTCTTGCCTATACAATCAAGTAAATATTCTACCGTATTTGTTATCTTAACAGCATTTATTTCCAGTTGACGATTACTATACACACATTCACAATGAAGGTTTTGTGCAAACAATCTCAATCCACAAATCCTTAGTGCTTCCTAACAACACAGTCCTGAAGAGCAAGAAACAGGCAAAACCTGGGGACGTTTCCCAGCTTCGGGTGCATCTTGTTGCCCTGAAATACATACGTATGTACCAAACCATCACTCTGTACCCCCACAAATACATATAATGATGTGTTTTTAAATTACTTTTTAAAAACCTAGAACAAAAATGGAAGAAAACACTACCCAAAAGAAATGGAAAAAAAGCCCAAGATGCTGGTAGTTACTTTGACCGTGACCACAGAAGGGCTGTCAATACTACACTTGTCACCCTTTTTGGTTTTCTTGGTCATTCTCAGAGATCTTGTCCCAGCGCCCTGAAGACAGAAACACTCAAACCAGGAGCTTAGTGGTGCCCGTGGTGGCACCAGCCCTGGAGCCGGGCAGAGGCAGCAGGGCAGAGCACCCAGCAGGGCACCTGTGCCCGGGCTCGCTCCCAGCGCTCAGAGAGGAGGGAGCCCCCGACCTGGAAGCCTGGGGACCACGAGGCCCTTTGCTGGCAGTACCAAGCACAGTCTACCCAGGGGCACCTTCCCATCCTCCTCCGGCCCCTCCGTCTGCCAGACCCCTGGTTTTCAACACTGTCCTGCTCTCTGACTGCTGACCCCGATAAGGCGAATGTGGCCGGGAGCGCTGACAAATTGGTGTGGCTCAGAAAAGTACTAGAGTGCTAGGCTTTTATACGTTGCTTTTTAAAATATGGCATTGGGGATTGAACCCCAGGCTTTTGCACTAAGCTACCAACCCAACCTTTTTTTGTTTTTAGACAGGCTTTTGCAAGGTCAATAAGTTGCCCCACCTGTGCTCACATCTGCAACCCTTCTGAGCCAGGTGCAGTGGTGCACTTCTGAAATTCCAGCACTTGGGAGGCTGAGTCAGGAGGGTCAACATGAGTTCAAGCCCAGCCTGGGCTACACAGTGAGTTCACGACCAGTCTGAACTACAGAGCACGACCCTGTCTCAAAAAACAAAAACAAAACAAACAAAAATTCCAATCCTCTGCCTCAGCCTGCCAATCCTCCTACACACTAAAATTTTGAAAGCCAGTGCATCAAATTATTTGGACAACAAACACAGTGCTAGGTTTTTTCCCCCAATGAGAAGCTGGAAGTCAGGGGTTAGGGTGGGCCCACATGTGCACCTCTCCCTGTGAACCTTTATCCTTTAAAACAAAGCCTGGAGGCGTAGCTCAGTGCAAAGCCTCTGGGTTCAATCCCCAGTGCCACAAAAAAACAACAAAAGCTTTCAATAATGTAATTCAGAGGATAAAAGGGGTTCTCAGACCAAAAAGTTTGAGAACCACTGCCTTACGCATGTGAAAAATCATAAAATTCTACAGTTGGGAAGGGCTGATGAAGTACTATTTCTAAAGACTGCCTTACCTTTATTTGGTAAGCTAAAAAAATCATGGATGTGAAGAAAACAGAGAACTCTTTAGCCGTCAAGCATCCCGGGTCAACGAAGAGTCCATCTTGGAGAAACTCCGCGCACAGGGTCAGTCTGTCTTCACTCGCGCCTACCCGAGAAACACAAAGACCCTCAGGCTGGGGAGACAGCTCTGAAGACCGACAGCGAGGGGCAACCTGCGCTGTGTGCTGTCGCTCACAACGTGAGGACACTGTCTGGGGGAATCCTGTGAACGCCTGAAACAGGGAAACTTCAGCCTCAAGAGACCCGCACGGCAGACACTGTTTCCACGAAGTCTCCCGGCTGAGACTTCACTGCGTTGGGAAACAAAATACCACGCGGGAGAACCACCTTGCCCTTCTGCACAAAGAGCTGAGGACTAAAATAAAAAGGAAGCTCCAAATGGGAATGAATCCCACCGACGTCAGCACAAACCACCACATAAAGACCTTAGTGGGGAAGGAAGGGTTTGCTGCCAAGTGTTTGGAACAAGTCTGAGCTGGACTTGAAAGAGGCATATCACAGTGAATGAGCAGCCACGCGCACATTGTCATTACAATGCTGTTAATATTTTCAGTCACTTAACAGTTTTGAGCACCTGCGCTGGAGGTCATGGCCATGCTGAGGGACTGGACCGACCCGGGTGGCTGTGCAAAGGTCCGGCCTTTGCAACCCACGTACCTGAGTGAGGACCCCAAGGAGGGAATCAGGGACGTTTCTCCTTATCAGATTGAGGGTTATTTCAATGCAGCAGTACAGTACCCAGCCTGCTGTTTGTATCACGTGGGAACCTCTTATGGTGCGGATCTTGACAGCGCTTCTGGGAGGTGGTGGACCCTTCAGGAGGCGGGGCCTGGTGGAAGGGAGGTCCTCGGACGCTGGCCCTTCCCCTCCTCAGGGGCTCCTGGCTGCCCCAAGGTGAGCAGTTGCTCTCCACCATGCGCTCACTCCCACCATGACGTGCTGCCTCACGACAGGCCCAAGAACAGGGCCAGAGACCATTCTGAAACTTCTGGAGTCAAACTTTTCCACCTTTCGGCTGACTTTGTCAAGTATCTTGTCACTGCAATGGAAAGCCGACAGACTCTTTCAATATCAATATGCACCTGCTTATCCCACAATCCTGTCTGTATGCAGTTGGGGTGGTAGAGCTATCAAGCAACTGATGTTCGAAAAGAATTATCTGAGCAAAGTCAATCAGAAATGAAACGCGACTACCTGCTAATGCAAAAAACAAACAAAATACATAAAACATATTGAAGCTTCCAGATGCTTATGCAAAAATACCTAAACTGAGTCTGTTACACGACTACTTAAAGTGGTGATTTTATAAAAGCAGGTTACTATCAAGTCACAATATTGACTGCAAGAGGGGTCAGCTTCCAAGACGTCACAGCACGATTCCACAATCACAGGATAGAACTAAAACGCTGACAGCATGGCTTCTTTGCAGTCAAAACCAAAAGGGAGGAGTGGAAAGAAGAAACTCAAGGATTGTGGCAAAGTTAGGACAGAGAGCACTAGGAAATGAAATTCACAATTGTTACAACTGAACGTTTCTCTTCAAAGGGATTACCAGGCCAGGAAAGGAAATCCCCCAAACCTCTTTCCCAACCAGTATTTCAGGACTATCAATTGAAGTTTGGCTTTCTTAAGAAGAGCCTTTTTCTTTAGGAAAAAATATTAAAAGTTTTAATATCAGAAACTTTCATTTTTGTACATCTTTATTCTTCAAGCTTCATGACAGGTTACAGATAAACAGCCCATACCATGTAGCAATGGATCTTCTCTATGATGTATGCTTCCTCAGGCAGAAAGCAACCACCAAGAACACATTAGAAATGAACTCACAGGCAATGACAGGTATAGAAAGGACACATCACATTTCCGTGTAGTCCAGTATGTACACTGTTTAAAGCAGGTCCCCCTTTAAAACATCGCAGGTGTATGTAATTTTCTTATGAAAGAAGAAACCAATACTTTTTCCAAAAAATCTTAAAGTTGTATCACAGGGATTGTTTAAAAGCTGTAAAATCTTGAGTACTTTAGCAGCCAACACAGTTATTCCAGGTTAATCTGTTAATGTTATTTTTAAACACTGCTGAGAAAGTACAAGCTTTAGAGATCGTGGATATCAATTCCAGTATTTGTAAACAAAGCAGTATTTAGAAAGTAGATAACCCACTTTCAGTTTGTTCTGTCAGTAAAAATTTGTTTTAATTAAGCTAAAAAGAATTATGGGGATGGGGTAAGGGGGCGGCCAGCAGTCTATAACCTCTAAATGGCTGTTACCTACTGTCACATGAAATGCTTACGGATTCTGCACAAAGCTCACTTGCAGAAAACAGTACTGAAGAACCATGTTTTAGGATCCTTACTTCATGTTCATATATGTGCATTAGATTTAGGAATTTCAAAATAAAGTCTTCCTGAAGTATTGCGCATTAATCCAGTATTTCTTGTAAAATGCAGCTGTCGGATGAGTGTTTCTCCCTCTTTTTTTAGGGGTAGAGGGCAGTACTGAAGATTGAACCTAAATCCTCTTGTATGCTAAGCAAGCGCTCTATGGCCAACCCTTTTCCAGACAGGGCCTCACGAAGCTGCCCAGGCTAGCCCCCAACTTGTGACCCTCCCGCCTCCGCCTCCCAGGTAGCTGGGACTGGTTACAGGCGTAGGCCACTATACACTCGTCAACTGACCACGTTCTTTTTTTGAAGAGTGAATAATGATTTTTCAATTCACTAAAGATGGTTTGGATTAGGAAATGATTTGAAAAGGCAAGCTGACTTGTTTGCGTGCTGTTGTTGCACTGACCTGATGTCTAACATTTTCGGACTGAAAGGAATTATCAAATGTAATCGTATGAGAAAAAAAATGGAACTTAACAAAATTATAAGAGCAGCATTCAATGTTCCCTCTAGATCAATGATACGCCACCTATTCATCTGCCATTTCATCATAATCATCGGATTCTTTTCCGTCTGGGCATTAGAGCTTTTGTTACTATCTTTTTACTCATTTGAACGATTATTCACAAGACAAAATACCAGAAACAAATTCTCTCCACCTATTCTGCATTTTGAGATCACAGCATCCTCATATAAAGAAGTTCCATTTGCTTTCTTCCACATTTTCACTTCTTGTTGGCAGTTTTCCCAAACATCAAAATCTGAACTATGACAAAAAGGAAAATGTCTAAAACATTGTACAAATACATCAGAATGCAAGAAAAGCCAAAACGAACGTGACACAGTGCCCAGCGTCTGCAGACAGGTCGGCTGCGTGAGGCCCGCCGGCCCGCCCACCTCCAGAGCCGCTCCAGCCCCCCGCTTCCTGTTGGTTCTTGCCTTTTTGGCTTTTGACGCCTTAAGTAACTAAGAACCAAGAAAATAACTAGTCTGACATGAAAAATGTGGTGTCTATGACTTTTTAAAGTCCTAAATCTTAGTGCACGCAAAATTGTTCTAATGATCCACAAATAACACTAGACAAGTAATACACATAAAAAGACTATTTTTATCAAGCGAGTGATGGTTCTGAGTCGCAAGCGACTTCAGACACGGAAACCTGCGGACCAACCCTGACTCACTAATGCTGAAGGTTTTCCTATCTTAGAATGCTATTATCAGAAGCATTCTAAATTACTCCACTTTCTAGTATAGAAAGATTGTGAAACAAATAAAAAGTGCTTTGTAATAAGCTACGACCACTTATTATCTTTTTCACACACACAAACACCAGTACAAACTATTAAAAAATACTGACTGTAAAATGAGATGTATAATTAAGTACGTCCACTAAAAGTAGAACAGGAGCATTTGGCGTAGAATAACTTTCTATGATTAATGTGTTCAAAATGTAAGTAATTAAAAGTACATGTAATCAATGAAATGAAACTTTCTATCCTTTGTGTCTAAAATTCTCCTCTCTCAGAATTGCTCCCATTTAATCTTAGTTTCCTGAATACATTTTCATAGTAAGCTATCAAGATTACTTGTCAACTGGTGCTACACCTGCCGGGCCCTGTATCTCCTTCATTACTGAACCACGTCTTTCTTCGGTTATTTGCTTCATGCAGCACTAAACTATATTTTTTTCCTAGTAAAAAATAAATACAGAAAGAAGACACTGTCAGGCATATATTCACAAGATCTCAACTTCTTAAAACGTAAGTATCGGTATATTTATTTCTCTCAAATGCATACAAGACAATAATTACACAACAACAAATCTTTTGTTCAACAATGATTTGATTCATAAGCATTTGAAATTTACATAATTTCACATTAATACCCTTGTATTTTTAAATACATTAAGTAAAAAAACCCCAAATAACCAATTTTTATATTCTTATTTATCCCTCTATACATCCAAACTTTAAAAAGTTACAAACTGAACATTGTACAGAACATATAAACCATGTTTAAAAACTTGAGGTTTTAAAATCACTGCTCCCCCAATATGATCCAGAAAAATTCTCCTAACTGACAAGCAGAGTCATAGGTGGTAAAGTAAACTGGAGGAGGAAAAAGAAAGAAGAGACAGACACAAGTTTGCTGTCTTAGTATTTTACTAAGCCTGTCAGTTAAAAACCGTGATGTCATGAGAAAGAGTGTTTGGGTTCACTATGAGGAATAGGGCTTGCCGCACGGTCTGAGACGTGCGTTTCAAGTATTTTCCTATTTGATCTCAGCTCACTGCAGCAAACTGGTGCCAAACAGAGTAATTATTTTCTTCCATACATTCGCTCAATGTCCGCTTGGTAATGTGTTTTAAGCTCTTTGCGCTTCAACTTGAAGGCATCTGTCACCAGACCGGTTTCAGGGGTCCACGGTTCAGGGCTCAAACGAATTTTTACTGGAATTTCAAACTTTTCCAAACTTGCTGAGATGATTAAAAAAAAAATGCAAAGGCATTAAAAATGTGCAATGAAAGTTCTTAGCAAATAGTGTAACTTCCCCAGTGGAATAGTCATCTAAATGCACAACCAACAAAGCTCGTGAATCTCATTTCTGAGCAATATATCCCTTAAAAATAACTAGTCTAAGTTTAAAAGCAGGAAAAAAGCCAAAGAAATAAGAGAGGAAAAAAAATGTTTACCAACTACCAATCAATATAAAATTGTGTAAAATCAATTACGGTACCAGCATAAAGTGGAATACAATTCCCGCGAATAGTGACTAGATTTATAGGGCCTCCAATCTGTCACCAGGTAAGAAAAAGGCTGTGGCACAACACAGGTATCGATGTGTTTAGATCCGCTGGATGGAAAAGCACACACCAGGCACGAACCGCGCGCCTCCAGGACCGGGATCCGGGAGAGAGGACAAGGAGGATTTTACTTTAAAGAGTGATTACCTTAGGAATTTAAAAATGACAAAAGTTTGAAGAGAATTCTGTTATTAAGCCAGGATGGTGGATGCAGAGACAGAATGCTTCCTCATTATCGTATTCCTAACTCACTCTCTAATAGCTGGCAGACTCAGAAGACAAATGAGGGAGGGAGGAAAGGAAGAAAGGGTCACAACAAGGGAGGCTAAAGAGAGATGTAGTTTTGAAGAAATATGTGTCTTTAATAAGACTGGCTTCTTTCTTAAGCATCAATCGACAAGTATTTACTGAAAAAACATGACTGTATAAAGAGCCTTACTAAACATTCCTAGAAAAACATCAAAAAAAAAAATAGTTTCCACTCTCAAGTGGCATGCATTGCAAAGGGAGAAGGGTAAACAGCCACAATTACACACAAACGAAATGTGCTACTTGGGAGGAACACAAGCAAGACGACAGAACAGGAAAGGCCAGTTCCTGTTCCTCCACCCAGATGTGGATTTAACGATAATATACGGGGGTCGGGGATTTAGCTCAGTGGTAGAGCACTTGTACAGCAAGCACGAGACCCTGAGTTCCATCCCCAGCACCCTACTCCAGGGGCAGGGGGACCAGTAATATATAGACCTATGTATTGCCTAGATGAGAAACTCAGAAGCCAGGTGAGAGGTTCTTGCAGTCCAGGCAGGCATAATACTATCCACATCGAAGTCTAAAGTTAAACAGAAACCAAAAACAGTGGCATTCACTTGCCAGAGCTCTTCTCTTCAGCACAGGACAGAGGAAGAGGGAAGAAACCTCCACCGTTCTGACTTGGGTTAGGGTTAGAACTGGTTTCTGTCTCAGCTGAATCAAAGCACTAGGGGCTGTCAAGAACAAGGGCAATTAACATTCACAGCGTCACAGACGCACACCAGGGGGAGCTCCTGAGTAAAAGCCAGCAACCCTCAACTAAATTCCAAATCCAGAGGACACATCTCTAGAAAAGGCTTAGACAGCCCCAGAATCCCTAGCAGGGCTGACTAGGGCAAAATCTTCCCAGCACAAAACCAGACCGCAAACACTAAGAAAGGTGGCTGATTTTTCAGATGCCAAAGTCCTCAACAATAAGAGATACAAAGAAATAGTGAAAAATGGCCTATTTGGCCTATAAAAAGATCAAATTAAATCTCCATTACCCACCCCCAAAGAAACAAACGTGTACAATCACTGGAAAAAGAACTCAACTGTCATAAAAATGTTCAATGAATTCAAAGTAAGCAAAAACAGAAAACTAAATGAAAATCAGGAAGGGGGTAGCAAAAAGAAAAAAAGATTTTAAGACTTAGCAGAAAAGCCTGCAAGCTAGAAAGGAAGGGGATGACACAAAGTACTGAGAAGAGGGGGAAAAACTGCCAACAAAGAATATACCTGGCAAACCTAACCTTCAAACCGGAGGAAAAATCAAGTTTCCTGAATAAGAACACCGTTAAAAACGTAAAAAGACCGTGCACCAAAGGGAAGAATATATTTGCAAACCATATATTTGATCACAAACTTGTGTTTACAATATAGTAAGAACTCATAAAACTCAAAACTAAGTAGAAGACAAAGATATTCAAGGGCCAATAAGCACATTAAAAGTTATCTCATTAGCCATCAGGGAAATGCCAATTGAACCACAAGATAAAACTTAGACTAGAATTAAAAGGCCAAAGAATAACAAATACTCCTAACGCCAGTGGTCACAATGTAAAACGGTGGCAACACTTTGGAGAGCCACTTGGAAAATACTGGGAAAAATCCTTTGGGAGGTGGTCTGGCTGGTCTTCACCAGGTTGACAATGAAGTTAACCTGTATCCCATCAATTCCACTCATCAGGTCTCTACTCAAGAGGAAAAAAGCACATGTCCACACAAAAGCTTAAACCTGAGTGTTCACAGAAGTATTACTCAGAGCCGCCAAAGTGAAAACAAACACCCTCTGGCTGATGAACGGATGAACAAACTGGGGCACATATCCACTGCGGGGCACGACTCAGCAATGAAAAGCAATGAGGCATTATACAGGCTGTACTGCGTGGGCGAGCGCCGAGAACACTACGCTAAGTGAAAGAAATCAGCCACAAAGGCACGTACTGCATGATTCCACTTACCTAAGACCTCCGGAATAGACAAACTTCTAACAACAGAAAATTACTTAGTGGTATTTGAGGGGAAAAGGATTTGGAGGATAAAGGAGAAATGACTGATAAAACAGATATGGAGTCTGTCTCTGGTGTGATGACAATATTGTAATACTGACTGTGGTGATGGCTGTACAGCCTGGTGAATACAGTATTCTAAAACTATGTAATTGTACATTTTAAATGGCTAAGTTGTATGCATGTTAATTATATCAATAAAGCTGTAAGTATGAAATAAGCAAAACTATATTTTGCTTAGTTTTCAATGCTTCCATATTTTACTTAGAAATTATGTAGGTTTTTAGGGAATATCCGTTAATTAAATCAACTTAGCATCAGTCCAAGGTTTTAAGGTACCTAAAAAACGTCAGGAACTATCTTCAAGGTGATACACTCATTCCAAAATATAATGATAGTTGGAAAAAAAGGTCAGAATAATGTCTCCACTTGATTAAAACGCAAGTTTACATTTTTCACAATCTTATATTCAAGTCAGATAAAAACACATTTGTATTATACTTACTGCTGAACTCAAAAAATACCTATTTCTATTAAGCCAATTGTATTAAAAACAGTCTTAAGACAAAAAAAAAAAAGAAAAAAGAAAAAAAGAAGCCATAGGATACAGAGCATAGCACATTACCAATAAAGTAACAACGTGTAAAATTCCAAAAGGACACCTGGACCTTTCACTGTGGGCCCGAAAACTGAGCGGGGCCTTGAAGGCCAGCTAAGTGGAGAAAGGCCAACTCCACACGCAGGCTGAAGAGACAAGGCTGTTGCCGACAAGCGCGCCAGTCTGAAGCCAGGCCCAGACCATGTGTGCGTCCCCCAGAGGGCTGGGAGGGAGATGGATGAGGGTACTTTTCACCTAGAAATGGCGGATATGGTCTCTGCGCAGGAAATGCTGCACCCCAACCCCTGAAACAAGCTAAAGGACGCTCGGTACTCCCTCATGCCCCGTTCTCACGATGGGTCTCACACAGCACTTACCTGAAACGGCAGCCTCAGAAAGCACTCTCAGGACTTCGTTTTCCATCTCACTGCTGTTGCACAGCTCCTCCCAAGTCCCTTGAAGCCCTTTCTTTCGGGCTAGCTCTGTTAGTTCCTTCTGATTTGGCACAACAAATCCAATGACATAAGAATGATAACTGGAACGTACAAAGAATAACTTAGCCGAGGGACAAAAATACTACATCACCTTGAAGTTACTGATCATCTTGACACTTAGTAAGTCCTATTTTTTTTTAAACACACGTACCATACTCAGTGCTGAAACAGTTATTTCATGCGACACCTAGTTTTCCTGTTTGATTCATAATACATTCTAGAACTTTGGCAGAGTTCAGAAGTTCCAAAATAAACTTCAATCTGTGACAAATTTTAAGCGTGTATTACTATTATGAATAGCACCATGTACATATTTTTAAAAAGAAAATTACAAACATTTAAAGAGTCAATAAAAAAATTAGTAAATCATGGATGGCAACAGGTTAAGAAAAAAAAAATCTAACGTAAATCAGGTAGTATATCTAAAGAAACGTGTTGGCAATCACAATAACATGATCCATCCTGTGGGCGCTGTGAGACTCTACTGACACGGGCCTGTGAGTGTGCCCAGAGGCAGACGCTTTTCTGAAGACCACAATTAACCTGAGGAGACGGCAACAGCATTAGGAAGAGAAGGGCAGTGCCGGCTATTAGGACAGTAAAATCCAGATACCTAGCATAGTTAAAGAAAATATTAAATGGCTTTTTAAAGTGCAGAATCATTTATAAACCAATGTACAGGTTAACATCTATGCAAATACTCCCAAAAAACTCTAAATCTGCAACATTTTTTGTTCCAAGCATTTCAGTAAAGGGTATTCAACCTGAAGTCCATCTTTAACTTAGGCTATACCCCAAAATCCGGTTCTAAATTGACTTTATTAATACTTGATTTTATTTTCACATAGTAAGTGTCAACTGTTGGGGAGCAATTCCTAGGCTTACCCACAAAATATCCAATCATTATCACTGGAGTATAATTAATAAGAACAATACCATTATGGAAAATGTAATCAGAGTTCTAACCCGAAGTTCTAACACATTTCCCAAAAATGGAATTAGTTCCAGGATTTTAACTTTGAGATCCCCTTTCCAGCTGCCTACCTCATCATGGGCTGTGTGTTGTGGGTTTTAGCCCCAACTTCATGTAACTTCAGGTAGCCACTAATAGCCCTTCCCCAGGCCCGAGCAGGCTGAAGGCGAGCTAGTAAGCACTGAACCACAGACTGCTCACTGACGCTTCTTTGCAGACTTCCCGCTCTGCGAAGCTTATCAGAAGGACAGCTAACTAGGAAAAAGATTTTATTTTCAACTCTCTACCTCAAAGGACACACAGAGAGACATAAAAAAGCAGAAAAGACATCACAGAAAAGGAAGCATTCCTGGAACACTGACAAAGAGGCCACCAAGGTGGAAACTCTCGGGGCACACCTGATGTGCAAAGTCCAAGTAGCATGAACTCCGTTTTCTTACCTGTTTGCATAGGCACAAATGTTATCTATCAGCGGGAGATTCTTCAAAGCTGCCTCTACTTTCCCAAGAGAAACATATTCTCCTGCCTGCAGTTTTACAAGGTCCTTCTTACGATCTGTGCAGAACAAAGACAAGGAGAAGGAAACACTGAGAATATTAGTAACACTAATACACATAAAGCAAGCCATGTGCCATTTACCAAGTAATTTGCTAACAAATTACTTAAGACTTTGCTACATTACCCATAAACTGTTACACTAAAATTAAAAGTATATGATGAGATTAGACCCTACATTTTGTAAAATTAAATATACCCTTTTGAAAGAAAATCAACTAACTTCTACTTAAGGAGCTCCATCCTAAGGGCTTTCAGTATATTCTGATTAACAGGTATGTTTATGGTATCTATCCATTAATACTAGGCAGGTGAAGATGTGGAATGCTACCAGCAAGTTTACGTCTATCTAGGGAGAAGTGCAACACAAAAGTTTCCTTCACCCCCACAGTAGCACTACGTGGGAACACTCAGGACAATTCCTGCAGGTGAGACCTGAGCTGAGCCTAAGGGAAGACTAAGAAGCAGCCAGGTGGCACAGCGCTGGCCGAGGTCTGAGCATGTCAGCTGGGACTACTTCGGACAGGAGGAGGGAAAACCATGAAGTAAGTGAGGAGGATGGTCTTGTAACAGGTGCTCTAAACTGAGCTCCTAGCAGACATCACCACTTAACAGTCTACCCCAAGTATCACTTGGGCAGCACATTTGTTTACATACTGACTACCCCTGGGCAGGCGTCACTTCAACCAGTCAATTTTTATTTGCACAAGGTATGCTCGTATGTCTGTTTTATATCAACTATTTTTTGTACGCATTTTTATTTAGAATGTTGTAGTCGCCTTTGATGTTTGTTTCTGGTGAAATCTTATAAGTTCTTGTTATTTTCTTTTACTAATTCGTGTTTATTTTATTTGCAAAGAAAACCTACCATTTATGCTATGATCTATAAAAAACTCTTATCCTGAGTACATTAGATATAATTTTGATACTTCTCCAGAACTCAATGGTGTTTTTTTACAATACAAAATGGACACATTTGGGATGCTGAGACTGAACAGGAAGGAAGTACCAAAAGATCTACAAAAGGAAAAATTGAAAAGGACAGAAATGTTAGTGTAGCTAAGAGGGAAAGTCTGGCTTATGAACTAGAAAGACAAAAAAGACATCTCCTGCCTGGTATGGTGGTGCACACCTGTAATCCCAGCACTCGGGAGGCTGGCCAGCCTGGGATACACAGTGAGTTCAAGGCCAGCCTGAACTAGAGACCCTGTCTCCAAAAAAAAAGACATCTCCTTATTGTCAATTACTCATACAACACGGAAATGATAAAACTTGAAAGAAGGAACTAAAAAAAGATTCTAATAGTGGTCAATGACTATAATAATTCTATAGGTGGTGTTGACAGAGTTGACCAACATCTAACAAGCTATCCTACAATCAAAAGGCTGGGAAAAATAGTTATTACAAAATATTTATGTACCTTCTAGACCAAATACTATGGAACTCATTTGTCATTCAAAACAAAGGGGTTCAAAACGTTATTTACCATTTAGATTAGGTCTACTAGACTACATACTTTAAAAATATGGGCTAGCGAAATGCCAACCAGGATGTCCATCACTGATGTCTCCACCACTACAGTTAGTGGGTGGAGATTTTAAATTGCCATTTTTGTATTTCCTGTTATTTTATAAAAGTTAACAAAAAAACATGCAATTTTTGGTCATCCTGTATGTAAGTAATCGGACTGGTAAGTGGTTAAAAGTGTTCAGCGAGAAAGTGAGCTGGCCAGGTCGGTGGTGGGTCACCACATGGCGGCAGTGAGGAGTGTTAGGGCAGCACGGTGCGACCAGGATTTTCTTGAACAGGCGGCACAGATGCAGGCCTAGCCGAGGAACATGAGGAGGACGACGAGAAAGACAGAATGATTTTAAGGCGTATCTCGAATGAGGAATAGACATGGGAGCTGAGTGGAGGGAAGAGTCTCGCCTTCCCTCCCGGCTTCTGGTTAGCACGACTCGAGTACAGAGATCTTAGGAGGAGAAGCCAGAGAAGATTATTTTTCGCCCCACATGAGTTCTAATATTTGAGCTGCCAGGTTTTCCTTTCTTTTCTTGGGCCAGGCGAAGGACTAAATTCAGACAGGAGGGCCCTGCTTCATAATTTATGAATGTCAAACAGTTCACAAAATGAGCACGGCCTGCCTGAGCAGGAAAGAACGGCTAAGGTGATCTAACAGTAATCAAAATAACACTGCTGCTGAGCATCTTTTTGACATCTCACGGCATGTCAAGCCTCAGCAACTCCTTAGTCCTTATTCAAAGTTTCTGTGTTTCACCACACCAACACTGCACTATCACGCAGCTTCTCTAAAGACTTGGCGCCTCTATCCAGCACAAAGCCACCTGAGCATTACTTCCTCCCAAAAACAGTCAGTGACTCACCAATAATCTTCAAACAACCATCGGGGTCAAACTCTCCAATATCTCCAGTACAGAGCCACCTCTGCCCGTTTTCATCTTCAAAAAAGTCAGCTTTCGTTTTTGCTTCATTTTTGTAGTATCCCATTGTCACATTTTGGCCACCAATAAGAATTTCACCCCTGGGGTGGGGTTTATCTGTATTAAAGTATCCACCTAATAAACACAGAATGATTTAGAGTTAATTCACTACTTCTGTCACTCTATCTACCACATGAAAATTCAAAACTACTGGTTTGTAAATAGGAATGTATCATTTTAATCCAACTAAGAGTTCCCCAATGGAAACAAGGCAGACACTGACTGACCTAGGAGCAATATTTTAGTTGCTTAACCGTATGTATTCTTTTCAGCTACTAATCCATCTATTACAAAAAATTATTACAAATACTACACGTGTAAACATCAAGCTTTCTGTAATCTTTTTTAACTTTCTGTAGTCTTAAAGATCATGCTCATAAAGTGATAATATTCAATCAAGCAGTATATAACACAGTGTAAATGCATCCATATAGCTCTAGATAAAATATACTTTAAAAGAACAAAAATGAGCACTCGTAATTGATTTTATATTGTAAAACAGGAAGAAAATAAAGCATGCTTCTATTTTTAAGTCTAGTCTTATAAAAATACTCTGCAGTTGAAATAAATTCTCACCTTCCTCCCAGTTCTTTAATTTGATTTCACAGCAAACTAATGGTGCTCCGACTCGGCCAGTATTGTAGTCCCACACTAGGAGCAAAGAGGGAAATAGCATTTGAGAACAGTACTTTAAAAATTGCTTCATTTTTCTAAACTATTAAAAATGTGGTATTTCTATATAATGGAGTACTACTCTGCCATAAAGAATGATAAGCTTGAGATATTCCTAGGTAAATGGATGCATCTTGAGACCATACTCCTAAGTGAAATAAATCGGACACACATGTTTAAATACTGCATAGTTTCTCTGGTGTGAGAAACTGAAGCGTAAATAAAGACTAAAATGTATTATATTGGGAAAGGGAAGAAAGTGTCCAAATGGGAAAGGGAACAAGGGAGGGGGGAAGGAACAGAGGGACAAGAGAAATAAGAAATGGAAGGAAAAAATGGAAACAAATCTTTTGTAAATAGGGAGGGAGAAGGAGGTGAGGGGAGGGGAACGGGAAAAAAAGAAGCAACAAGGTATATCATGTACAGGTACAAATCCCCAATGATGAATGTTATCACTATGTACATCTAAAATGTACCATTAAAATAAAATTAAAAAAAAAAAGAAGATTTACCCCACTGCTTAGATAACTCCAAAGAACGCTTAAAAGCAGAAGTCACAAACTGGTACAGCAGAGGTTATGTGGTCTGCACAGCTATACTGTTTGGCCTACAGAGTTGTTGGGTTTTTTCTTATTTTTAAAATGTGAATAAGTTACTGCCATTTTTTTAAAAATCAAGAAATGTTTAATATAAGTGTGAAATGTACAGAAACAAGAGGCCCGCGTTTCAGGCACGGCAAACACTGACAGCCCTGAGTGGGCCCGCCTGCTCTCAGCTGCCCCAGAACGCTGACCCTCACACGTTCCCACAGCACAGCCCAGCTCATTCGGTCAAGCAGATGCTGGTTTCTGAATTCCGCAACCCGCCTTAGAGGACGATGGAGCACAGTGGTTTATACCTACTCCGTCGCCCTCTACAGGCCTCAAAAGGCAGAAGCGGGACCTCTCCATCTTCCCCATGTATCACCATTCCAGAGGGAGACACTCAGCCTCTCTCACATCCCATTTAAAATGCAGACAGCATTTTGTAAAAAGAGGGGAAGAGGGGTGAAGGGAGGGGAGGGGAATGGGAAAAAAGCAGCAGCAAGATATACCATGTACAGGTACAAATTCTCTATGATGAATACTATTGTTATGTATCTAAAAAGAACCCCTAAAATAAAATTTAAATTAAAAAGAAATTCATACGGGAACGTAAAAGCTTAGAGTCAGGCTGAAGAATAAGACTAATAGCTTCCAAGAAGCTAGGAAATGAGCCCCCACTACTAGGAATTACTACTGCATCATCATTCAAAGATCATTCAAATATGAGATAAAAGGCTGACACTTACTACTTTAAAGACATTTATAAGAAAAACTTAAAATTAATCATACTTTTAGCTTGATTCTTAAAAACAGAAGAAATTAAAGATCTGTGAAAGAAACTACATATGCATGTATTCGTGATTATTTCCTGCCAAATACGACAAGTAACTTCCAAAACTATATAGAGAACATAACTAAAAAGCAGGAAGACAATGAGATAATACAAAATAAATCTGGCCGGGCGTAGTGGCACACGCCTGTAATCCCAGCACTCAAGAGGCTGAAGCAGGAGGATCCCTGCGAGGTCCAGATCAGCCAAGGTTAAACAGTGAGTTCAAGGGTAGCCTGAAGTACATAGTGAGACCCTGTCTCAAAAAATCAAAAATAAAATAAAAAATGAATAGATTTTTAAAAACTAAATAAATCTGATCTAAGAATGGCATACAGGAGCACTCTAGACAAAAGGCAGAAAATGCTCACTTATTGAAATGCTCAGTATTTAACAGCAGGCATCTAGGAAATACAAAGTAAAAGCACAGCTTCTAGAACAGTACTAGGTGGGAATCAAAATAACTCTCTGCTGTGACGGGACATACAGGACACAGTGGGATTCACCCGGGAACCACTGGGCAGCAGCGGACCCTCCTCGACCAGGACCCAGGATGAACTCGGGCCACTGCGCTGTCGTTTCTACACTGGCAGAAACAGCCACCACTGTTGCTGAATCTGAGCCTGACTACATTTAACAACTGAGAAAAGACTGTTTTATATAAAAAGAAACCTAGGGGCTGGGGATTTAGCTCAGTGGTTAGTGCCTGCCTCGCAAGCGCAAGGCCCTGAGTTCGATCCCCAGCACCAAAAAAACAAAAACAAAAACAAAACAAAAAAAACAACACTTTGATTGTATAAAAAGAAACCTAATAACTGTTCTGAGAAAGTAAATGTAGGGGCTGGGGATTTAGCTCAGTGGTTAAAGTCCTTGCCTTGCAAGCACAAGGACCCGAGTTCAAGCCCCAGCACCAAAAAAAAAAAAAAAAAAGAAAGTAAATGTATATAATACAAACAATGCTTGTTACTAAGCCTTGTTACAATGCTTAACATTCTCCGGAATGTTAAGTAATTTTTAATATTACACATCATGACGTCTAATATGAAAATCTCTTCTAGATATAGCTAATATATGCTAAAAATTGGTACCAGTAATCATAGTATCTGGAATTTACCACTATTCTGCTACACAGAAACCTGAACACCCCTCTCCAACATGTTTTTAGAAAAGAATTCAAAAGCCAAACTGTGCCAGCAGCTGCTCCCCGAGGACACTCAGCCTCACGTTTCCTGGCGGCACAAACCTTCCGTGATGGTTCCGGCCCCCGTGGATTCGGTGAGTCCGTAGCCCTGACCCACAGGACAGCAGAAACAGATGTTCATGAACCTCTGTGTGGCCGCGGAGAGCGGGGCGCCACCACACAATAAAAGGCGGATGTTTCCCCCCAGCAAGCTTCGCACTTTGTGGAAAACAAAGCTAAAAACATAAATAAATAAAAATTCAGAGACTCACGGGATCTTAAAGCTGAACGGGATATTCCAAACTTTTTAACTCATCTCAATTTTGTGACCCACCCAAGGCCACACAGCAAATTCCCGTGCTTCTCTTGACCCACTAATTACATTTTTAGTAGTTTAACCATGTAAACAATATGATTTTTCTCACTTTTTTTTTTTTCCCCAGTGTTGAGAAGGATCCTGAGATCTGAGAATTGAGCCCGGGGCCTTGTACATGGCTAGGCAAGTACTCTACCCCTGAGCTACATTCCTTTTTTTTTTTTTTTTTTTTTTTTAAATTTTGAGTCTGGGTCTTGTTAAAAGTTGCTCAGGTGGGCCTGGAACTTGTGATCCTCCTGCCTCAGCCTCTCAAGTAGCCAGGATTACAAGTGCGCACCACAACATCTGACTGGTTTGCTTCTAAAAACTTTTAATATTTGAATAAAACACTGATTCAAGAATTAATATTTGAATTCAACATCACTAGATTTAGTTTTGTATGTATAGTAACGGAAACCCTTTGCTTATGGTTGGAGCAATTTGTCTTACAAGATTATAGACGTATAGATATAGATACAAGTACTACAAATCTTATATAGTATATGCTACATTAATACTGAACAATCTTGTATCCTTAGAAAATTCATTAAAAGTGAATTAAGTTTTAATTACTTTATTAACAGATTCATTTACTTATTTGTAGTCAACAATCTGACCTTAAAATTTCACTAATTCAAAGTATTTATTGTTTTTTTAAAAAGTCTAGCAAATTATCTAGCAGGAATTTAAAAAAAAAAAAAAACAATTCAGACATCTAATTGTATGTTCCTGAAAACATACATAGTAATGAAAAAAGTTCTTGCTATCTCAGTCAAAAAAAGAATGAGTTGAGTGGGACCAGGGCCAAGCTCAATGGTGGGGCGCTTCCCCAGCACGAGCAAGGTCTGGGTTCCATCCCAAGCACTGGAAACAAACGAAAAGACTTTGGAAAAGATGAAGATAAGTGGGAATCGTTTTTAAAAACTATATTAACAGACTTTCCATAGCAACTTATATATTCTTGCTAAAGACAGATAATGAAACACAGGAAAACAGCTTACAAATTTCTAGATAGTGTGAAACATCTGAAAACTGTATTTAAGTCCCATAAAACTAATGAGTGTCATACTTTTATTTCCTAATTTCTAAATTATTTAATAACAAAATCACAAATCCACTTACTCTACTAATACTATAAAAATACAAGCCAGGAGTAAAGTAGTCATTTACAACTTTAAGTGCAAAATATTTAATGATGTGTGTTATTTTATATTCATGTTGGAGTAAATTTAAAAACAGAGGAAGTTTTTGCAAAATAATTAAAATCACCTAATTTTTCTCAGAAGACATAAGCACGATACTGAAAATAGCAAAATTAGAAGTGAAATTCTTCAAATTCTTATGCAGGATGATCTTTACCAAGTTCTTACTGGCCTGAAGCACCGATGATCTAGGCATGACTGTCCCACACGGGGCAGCTTGTGCCACTGGCGGTACAAACAGGTCTAATCACTTTTTGGTCTTTTTACTAATAAAATTAATAAAAAGACTCCTGGTGGGACAGTCATACATGTCCCACCAGTGGTTCAAACCCCCCGGCAGCAAGACATATGAATTACGGCCCCATCGTGAATGTGTTAAGAGTCCCTTTGACTTTCTTTTGAGTCCCTTCGACTTTTAAAAATATAATTTACTCCTTATAACTATCTCGCTTTAATGGGCTGCTAAAGTGAACTAAATCATTCACTAATCAAGGGGAGAGGGCTGGTACACAGGCTATTACTTACCGGTCACACAGTGGGGTACTGCACCCTTTTGAAATCTGCTCCATTTTATAATTATAGGCCAGAATAAACAAATTCCGTTGAAAACTACTCATTTCGCTCACTTTATTCATGACATTTTTGTAGATCCGATCCATGATTTCCTAGATATATAAAAATGAGTCATCAAAATAGTAACTTCCTTAAGTATTTAAATTTTAACATCCAATTAACATTTGTATCAATATTAAGGCATTTTAAAAGACATAGTCGACCAGGACCAAACTTTATAAATAGAGCCACAATTACTATAATTTAAAAATGAAGCTTCTGTAAAAAATAATTTTAACAGCAGAAATGTATCTAGGTACACACAGGAATTTATCTAGGTTCACATATGAAGAGAAAACAGAAACTCCTTAGGACACGAATATACCGTTGTGATTCCTTATACTGCTTTGCTTGTTTACAGATTCTGAACTATAAACTAATTTCACAAAACTAATCAACTATTGGAAACAGTTTTTTTCAAATCTCCTAACTTTATCTCATAAAGATACAGAGGTACCACATACTTCGCGCTCCTAAGAGGATCATGGCATTTTCTGATTTTTAGTTTGGTTGCCTTTTAAGGCTGTGCCCAGGAAATTTTCCTAGTCTGCACTGTGTTTAACTTGCTAGGTCTGTTACTAGGATTATATTTTAATGACAGGATACTTCTTCCCCAGTAGCCCAGGAAATATCACAAAGAATCAACAAATGGGACGTGATCTTATTAAAAGCTTCTCCATAGCAAAAGAAACTACCAACAGAGTGAAGAGACAACCCACAAAGTGGGAAAAAATTTTTGCCAGCTATTCCTCTGACAAAGGACTAACATCTCGAATATACAAAGAACTCAAAAAAATCAGACCCCCCAAATTTAAAGACCCAATCCAAAAGTGGACAGCTGAAATTAATAGACACTTCTCAGATGAAGAAGTAGAAACAGCAGATAGACATATGAAAAACTGGTCTGGTCATTCGAGAGATGCAAATTAAACATAGGTAAATGGATGCATCTTGAGACCATACTCTTAAGTGAAATAAATCAGACACACATGTTTAAATACCAAATGGTTTCTCTGGTGTGAGAAACTGAACAGTTTTAAGTTCCACTGATTTCTAAGTGAACTACTGATTTAAAGAAGGACACTTAACAAAGTACTGTTACTCTGGAATCACTAATCCTGGCCGGTGTGAGTCTTCAGGCGTCTGACAGTAACTCGCAGCACGTGCGCCAGCCTGCTGCTTGGGTGCCCAGACCCCGCCCTCTTCCCTCCTGCTGGGCTTCAGGTTTCTACTGATCAGCAAACAGATAATGTATCATGAAAATGACTTCAATGGGAATCTATTTCAGGAAAGGAGCTAGTAGTATTATATGGAAGCTGAAACTCAGTTGAAGGTTTGGCTAATAAGAAATAAATACAGCAAGAATGAACAAATCCTGCAAAGCTTAAGGCAGCTTCAGTAATCAATACGGTATTAAGCCTACAGAAATTGCCTTGTCGACTGTGGCTAACAGCAGGTCCTTGGTACTCAGCCTTAAATAATGGTCAATTCTTACCGGAACAGCCGCCATCAGTGTTGGTTTCAACATGGATGTATCCCCCTTGCTTCCTTTTTTTATTTTTGAAGACTGTAAAATAAAAACAAAAAATGATCCATATAAAAACTGACTTGTTCTGTTTTTTGTTTTCTTTGGCAGTACTGGGGACAGAAACCAGGGCCTTGCACTGAGCTACATCCCCACTCCTTATTTTTTGAGACAGAATCCCAAGTGGCCCAGGCTGGTCTCAAACTTGAAATCCTCCTGCCTCAGCCTCCTGAGTAGCTGGGATCGCAGCTGCATGCTGCCGTACCTAGCTAATTTGATCCTCATTTTAAAAATCCAATGGAATTCCTAGATCAAAAGAGCATATTATAAATGTATCATTTAGCATACTTATATTCTAACAATCACTTAAAAGGTAAGAGCTTATTTTTAAGTGATTAACTGTTATTCTTACAATATATTGTCAAATTGACAGAAAACTATAGTGTTCAGAATAATTTCTTTAGTGTTTTAAATCACAGACATTTAATTTACCTGATCTGCTAAAGTCTGTGGTGAGGAGTAGCCAATGCGGCATCCATGAGAAAGACAGACAAGCTCAGCACTTAATTCTAGAACATGCGCCAGGGGCAAATACCCAATATACACATCTTCCTCCCTAAAAGAAAAGAGATACGAGAAGCAAAGGTCAGGCGTACTCTCCACCAAAATGCCGCTACCCAGAGCAAGCTGGGGGACATGAAGGGCCTCAGGACATGAATCTGGGCTCCTGTTGATCGGGAGAGAAACAGAGCCTGACAGGAGGCAGAGAGATGCCAGGAGGAGACGTGGTCTTTAGAGCTAATGGGGCACCAACCAGAAGAGCCCATCAGAACTTACAAGCTCTGGAACCTGCCGGAAATTTTACGTAAAAGATGCCTGTTCTGGGAGCTGGCTGAATTATATCTTCGTACATGAAACGTATATACGCATGTATGTGTACATGTTTCAAAAACTGCTCCCACTCCTAAAATATGAAGGGCAACTAAGGCAAAACCAGAAAGAAACTACTCTTAGTTTTTTTGTGACGTGTACGGCATCCATCCAAGAGAAATTTCTTTCTCTATCCCCACATTCAATCCATACTGTGTATGTGCACGTGTGTGTGTAACTTCTGTAAGTAAGAACATCAAAAGCATCCAAGCATTGCACTAGATCAGTCATCACAATACTGATTCCACCTCTTAAGAATGTTTCCTTTACGATCCCTTAAATTCCCATCTGCTGTCTTCCGGCAGTCTCTTCCCATCTCCTTACACCCTCCCCTGCAGTCCCTGGACGCTGCCTTAAAAACACAACCAGAGACTACAAACACAGAAGCTCACTGTTTACTGGATAGATTATGTTATTGTTCAACTAAATTATATTTAGATATAAAAATGACTATACTTGTATGGAACTGATTAAAATAGTTTAGGAAATTACAACTATAAATTGAGTAAAAATTTGCATTTTTAAAAAGGTAAACATAATTTATAACTGCTTGGTAATTAACTTTAATGCCCTTTCTAAGGAAATGTCTACTATAGACAGACTCTGAAAGAGGAACTTAACCACATACTATGAGAATGGCGCAAATGTTACTACAACAACAGACGCAAACACTGAGGCTCAGTGTTGTTTCGCGTGGACGCACCCCAGCTTTGGAATCCGTCTTGCCATCCCAGTTATCCCGGCGATGATGTTACTGTGTGAGATCATGACTCCTTTGGGAATCCCTGTGGACCCGCTCGTGTACATGATCACCGCAATATCTGAGGGCAACGGTTTGCTGTGAGGTTCATTTTCTGTAGTGAAAAAAGAAAAACACCTCTGAGAAACTCAGCCATATCACCAATTTCTTTATGCTCATGTATTTGTTAAGTCAATAAAAATACAAAGCGGTCAACACATAAGGCATATACGATCTCCTGGGACAGACAGCTAAGGCCATAATATAACACAAGCTATGAAGAGAAATACTGGTAAGGTGACAAGGTGACAGTAGGTGCTATTTGGATGGAAAAGACCCTGGAGTTATTTGTGCAAAGACCTGAATACAGTGAAAGGGGGAAACCATGAAAACCTGGCATTAGCAAGAAAGTACTCCATGTATCAGTAAAAGTGAAGGGTTACACTTTAAGTGAAGGGCTTAGCTAGGACTGTGCTTGGCATACGTAAAGACCAGCAAGGAGAGTGGCAGGTACAGAGCAGGCAAGACAAGTGTGAGGGCAATGAGGGTGACACACCAGCTGGGTCCACCTGCAGGCCCGCAGGGCGCACCCAGCAGTGGACAGCACCGTTGTCTTGGACAGAGCGTGTCCTCGTCTAAGACAAAGATGGCGTTGGCTGCCGCGTGGCTAGAAAAGAATGAGAGAGACAAAAGGCCATCCTAGAAATTCCCATCAAGAAATAAACAAAAGAGCCTTGGCCTAGGATACCAAGATATTTGCTAGAAAATGTTCTCTGTTTCACAGTGGCGAAGTTCACCTGGTACACTCAAGGACCAACCAAAAGACACTGTCACCCACTTGTGATGCCCCAAGGACAGTAGCCGACATGCCAAAGAGGCAGCATAGCAGACACACACAGACTCACTGACCTGTCCGAATTAGTCTCAGAACTACCCGACATGTGAACTTGTTAGAAAAGTTCTTTAAACGTGCTTCCAGGAGAATACACCCTTTCTCCTACCTGTCTGGACAGACTTGTCACGGTTTTCATTCACGCCCTTATTTTTGAGTCTGCCATTCATTTCTGTAACCCAGAGAACCATTCCCCACCAATTCTAGGACACTCCTCTTTCAAAGATGACATCTGCCTGGTACAGTGATCCTTTTATAAACTCTCTGTCATCTGACCTCGCTGCACACCCTGTTCTCCTTGTCCTGACTTCCATGAACCACACACAGCATGTTTTCTTCCGTCCTCTCTGACCAGTCCTCAGGGGCTTGAGGCCACCATTCTCTGTGGATGATCTCACTTCCAGTTATAATGAAACCTGTTTCTACCTTCCAAATCTCTTAACTCCAAACTTAACTCAGTAGTACTAGATCTGTACATGCCACTGCACAAGCTATCCACACGTCAGTGCTCCACCAGCATGGAAAATTCAACAAGAACAGCAACGTCAGCGCAGCCCTGTCTCTCAACAAAATCAAAATAAGTGTTTACATGTCATTAAACACCAAGCTTCCAGCTACAGAGGAAATACAGTCCCAGCGTCCCAGCCACATCTCACCTGTATACACTAACATTTTCTAATGCTTATTTGGCAACCCAAAATTCCAAGGTCTCCACTTCTAGGTGTGCTAATTGAACGACTAAAAGTTGTCTCCCCTGGAAAGGGTAATGGTTGGAGCAAAGAGTAAAAGAAGGGTGCCAGATTTAGCTACTCTTATCAATACTTACAGTAATTCACATGGGTAAATTTACTTGCATTATTTATAAGACTAAACTATCCAAAACCATCAGTAAAAAGGAAACGGGGGAATTAAATGTTATTAAAGAAAAGAGTAAAAAAATGTATTTTAAATTCATTTCAAATAACTATTACTTTTAGCACATTAGTAAGTTAATGTTGATATTTTCCTTTAAGCCCTTTCTTTAAAGGCTGGATAAGAGTATTGCTAGAAGAACTCACTTCCCTGAGTGACAGTCTAGACAACTGGCAAGTTCAGGATCAAATCGCTGGAGTCCTCCTGGAGAACAGGAAGAGCGCAGAGAGCACGTAAGGAACGAGGGAGTTGTGACGTACCTGAGCTGGCCTTCGTCCCCAGCGCCTGCACTGCGGCCATGGTGTGCACTATGACACCTCTGGGTAACTCTGACCAGGCCAGTGGCTTCCCATCCACAGTGATGATGTGCCGCAAGCGTGGGACCAAAGAAACTATGTCCTGGAAAAACAAATAGGCATCATGCTTCTTGTTCGTCAAAGGGTTTAGTGAATAGTTTGGGACTCAAAGCAGTTCACTATGTTCAGGGACTCGTTAATTTCTTAACTCAAAAAGGCAAGAGGAAAGGGTACACTTATGTGAAGATCACTTTCCCTAGATGTAGAAATTTTGGTCTGAGTTTAACTTACTCTTTCATAGCATTAGATTGATTTGCTATATACCCCTGTTTTTTCATAACATCCTTAATCAACAAAATTACTGTCTTATAAAAATAGACATATAGGCTGGGGATTTAGCTCAGTGGTTAGAGTGCTTGCCTTGCAAGCACAAGGCCCTGAATTCAATCCCCAGCACACACACAAACACAAAAAAAAAAAAAAAAAAAAAAAAAAAAAAAAAAAAAAAAAAAAAAAAAAAAAAAAAAAAAAAAAAAAAAAAAAAAAATAGACATATAGACCAAACTGCCTAAAGTACAGTCATATCTTCAAGAAGCCAAATAAGAACACAGGGGAGAGAACAGAATTCACTGATAAATTTTAAGTGGGGAAAAATAAATCCCAGATATTTCTGTTTTCACAGAGTTATCTAGGGAAAAAAATACAAATTTATTTAAAATGAACTAGCAAATACATGAGCACAGTAAAGCAAAAGCTGTAAACTCTGAAGTTTAAACACTGGCATATTAAAAATTTGTAAATCTGCCAGGTGTGCTACCAGGTGTGGTGGCAACACCGATGATCCTGCCAGCTATGCAGGAAGCTGAGGCAGAAGGATGCCAAGTTTATGCCACTGAGTGAAATCTTGTCTCCAAATTTAAAAATGCGCCAGGCATGGTGATGCACACCTGTGATCCCAGCACTCGGAAGGATGAGACAGGAGGATTGCTGCAAGTCTGAGGCCAGCCTGGGCTACACAGCAAGACTATATCTCAAAAAACCAAAAATAAATACATAATTTTTAAAAAAAATTTAAAATGTGTAATTCTGGTCTGTCTGAATATGAATGTGTGAAATACGTTAATATATATATATAAAATATATGAAAACTATCAGTAATAAGGCTCATCACAGTAGAACTTCAAAGTATCAGACAGTTATAAATTACAGTCCTCACCTTCAACTTGGTTTGTAAGAGTTCTTTGCTGGTGATAATATTGGTCACCTCTGTTTCATTTAATCCGTGAACAATGGCTGGACCTCCTAGGGTAGCATATAATGTAACAACTGCAAGGAAAAGAAACTCAAATCAGATATTCAAACAGTTTGTGAACTACCAAAAGTAAGTAACACTTCTGCAAGTGGACATGAATCACAAAGAAAAGTCATGAGAAACAGTGTTGTTTTCTAAAATTATCTTAATATTTTAATCATCATACTAACACCTTTTCCCCACATTTTCCCAAGATTTCCAGTATTTTACGCTACAGCTTTTTAAATTTCTACTTCGTTAACTTCAGATGTTATTCTGGACTAATAAAATGGAAAGGAATTATAACTGATTTCTAAAATTTCAAAATCTTAATTGTTGAGGACTTCGTACTAAAATGTGAAGGACACACACCAAAAACATGGCATACTGAAGGTCAGTTTTAAGATGGTGGCAGCACTGCGTATTCTAAAGTAGAAAAATCTAAAAGAAAATATTCTTTAAAATATTGAAATTACACAAAATAAAAAATAAGAATTTTTGTTTACTTTCTGCCTAAGTGAAAAAAGATATCAAATGTTTTGAAAACCATAAATTTTTTTTATAAAGTTTCCCAAAAGAAACAATGTAAACTCAAATCTGTGCAAAAAGAGAAATGAAAAGGCAATGCTTTCCTGGAAGAAATTACAGTGACTAATCTGGTGAAAGTGTCTTTTCCTTCTGCTCTGTAGGAGACCGCAATGACATTCACACCACATGCTGGCACCACGCGCTCTGAACTGGGATTCTGGGACTGTCTAGCGGACTGAGCCAATCCCGTCACCATGCAAATTACAGCAACAGTCAGATTCTCAGTCATGTAACCTAAAGCTCTCAAGTCTGCCAGCTCCTTGCATACATGTGCTGGAGAGGTACAGAAGTGGCATTAACTTCAAAGGAGACTCAAGAGAGATGCAGCAGGGCAATGACCCCTAAATGGACATCTGCTTCCCTAGACCCAGAAAGTCCTCTATTAACAGATTCAGGCCCACTCACTACATCTGACTCCACGACTGGCTCCTTTTCCAAAACACTGTCATAATTTCTAAGTCTTAATTCCACCAAAAATTCTAAGTCTTAATTCCACTAACTGGATGCAAGGTGAAAACTAAAATCAAACTTTTAAACAACTAAGAGTGGACTATTATTTTTTAAAGTATCATTTCTCTCAAATGACATAATCCCACTCCTGCAGAAGATAAGAAAGCCTACGTACGCTGAAAATTATACATAAAACACGCCTGTGCAGCAATCATCCACTCGGCCCTGGTCTCACAGAAGATGGCAATGTTGGTCTTCGGTTTCTGACCCAGCATTTGCAAGCCATTTCCAAAATTAGAGGCTTGAACGAAGACATCTTCATAGGAGAGCCAATTGTAGTGTCCAAGAATTACCTGATAAAACACAAAAGGTATGAATAGCTTCTAATATAACCAAAATATTAATTTACAGAAAATCAAAATATGTTCCTAGTTTTACAACAAATCACAAAGTTGTGTTTACATAAAACCTTTTTCTCAAAAAGCTAGAAACTGAGTTTCAAGTTAAAAATCTTTAATTAGCTACTTTGTGACATCTTCTATGACAACTCAAATTATGCTAAATCTATTTTCATTTTCAAAAATATTCAGAGTTTGATAAGCTCTTGAAGGTCAATTTCCTGGCTAAATGATAATTCACTGATAATTCACTTACAGATTTCCTATACTTAAATTCAGGTGCAAATTTAAAATTTTACCTAGCATGACCATTACTATGCCAACATTTTACTTCCCCTCTACTTAGAAAGTTCTGAATTTCAACTCCAGATGGTACAATATGATCCATAAATAGAAATTAAACTGGCCTTGCCACCCAAGCCAAAATAAGTACCTGTGGCTGTTCTATTAGAACCGCTGTACATCAGTGTGGACAAGAAATAGACAGTCTGTAACTGTATGACAAGAAGGGACTGGTTGGTCACATTAGTCAAAGTCCCTCTATGTCACCCTTAAACGCTCACTGGCAGCCCTGGGCTTTCAAAATTTGATCTCGATCTATCAGAAGTGCAGGTAACATCAAGTTTTTGTTAGTAATAACCTTTTAAAGCTGTTTTGTTGGGACTGGGGATTTAGCTCAGTGGTTAAAGTGCTTGCCTACCAAGCACGAGGCCCTGAGTTCAATCCCCAGTACCAAAAAAAAAAAGCTGTTTTGTTTTGGGGGGTTTGTGGGGAAGGTTGCCTTTAGGAATTTTCTTCAACACAGATGAGACCACAAATCCCCATATTACATATAGACTGGATAAAAGGCAGACTTTGCAAAATTATACAGACAGTTCCAAACATGACTGTGTTCTTAATATATGTCTCAAACAACTTAATCATCTAACCATATTTATTTTTTAAAATGCAAGTACAACATTCAAGAGATTTCTGGAAGGAGTTGAATGGAGACAAAAATGGAAAGATAAATGCTGCCCTCTAGTGTCCTATTCAATGACAGATTTAAGGAATAAATTCTTACTTGGATGGATAAAGCAACAGTACTCAGCATGGTACTTATTTAACTGTACATAATGGTCCCAATCTCTCACCTTGCTCTGCACCTCCACAAAATGCTCAGCTCGAGGTGCTCCTATGACTGCAAAAGGAGCTGGGGGGGGGGGATGAGAACTGGGACAAAATGTGCAGGAGCTGGGTTACAATTATTAAAGACTATATACTCCAAATGTGAGTTCCTTCTAGATTCTAAAAGCTAATCAGTGAGATTTACAAATTCCGGAGAGTATGTATGTTCTAAAAAGCCATTTAGATATAAATGTTCTAAAAAGCCATTTAGATATAAATCCAAATATACAAATCAATATGACACCACCATGAGGCAAAGAAATCACATCATTAACTCAATCCAAGTGTAAGATTTCCTCATACAGTATATAAAAAATAAAATATAAGATAAAATCTGAGTTTTACTACCTTAATCTTTAAACTACTGAGTCTTCTACTAATTACCTTTCTCAGAAAGATTGCACTCAGAGGACCCTATCTGATCTGTAATGTTATCTGACTTGTGCTGTCAAATTTCTAGTCCAAGCCTTGTCACTTTGTACTTGTAGTCAGTCCAACTCAAGATTAAACTCATTTATTTATTTTCTGTTTATACTCTTAAACACTGTTGCATAAAAACACCAGCACCAAAGGTATACCCACCTCACAATCTTATTACACCTCCCTGGGATACTCATTTTCTGGCCCTCTGAAATAGCCTGGAAACCTTGTCTCCCTCTTCTACTTCCAGGTGACTACCCCATACTTCAATGAGCAGTTAGAAATTAAACAGAAATGTCCTTATTTTCTTACTAATCAAACTTAATACCTGTATCATCTACACTCACAGTCTGTAGTCCACATGGTTGATTGAGTACCTCTGAACAAAGCACTTTGCTTCCAAGAACTTCCCCCGAAGTTCAATGACACAAAACAGGAGTAACTCCATGACACTGATCTTTACAGCTCACTTCTAAATTCACCCGCAAGTTCTTTCAAGGCTGTCTACAAAACAGCCCCTCAATCTAGCCATTTCTCTCCACCTCCGCTCCTGTGGAACTGACTCATATTTCCTCAAACTCATATCGACTAGCCAAATGTCCCTTTCCATTGGCACTGGAGTCCACGACCTCACCCCTACAGCAAGCCAGGTACCTTCCTTCTTCAACCGCCCTTTACCTACCTCACTCAGCTGAGTTCACTCCTTCTCTGAGCCCTACTCTCCAGCATCATACCTTAAGCCAGGCGCTTCTTAACTATGTCTTCAAAAAAGTGGCTCTTTCTTATTGTCTAGGTCTCCATTTAACTGTAATCTACTCAACAGGATTTCCTTGATCACCAATTTGCTTTATTTCTTCACATTAGTTACTGTATCTGTCAATGACCTTATTGTCTCCCTTCCTCCACGCAAACACAAGATTCACAAGAATAACCAGTGTGTCCTGTCACTCGGCAATTCTTTGCTCCACATGTGGAATGGATGGTAAGGTTAACAACTTCAATTCAGTCTGAGCCTGAAGGAGTCTTCTCTCTCCTCCTCTAGCAGCCTCATTTTTTTTTTTTTAGCAGCCTCATTTTTTAAAAGACTGGTTTAAAAAAGAGAGGAAAAAAAGCCAAAGCCATGTCCATCTGAACATTCAGTGACCACCAGTGGTCACTTACATCCTGTGCCTTCCACCACTTAACTATTCTCACCTGGCCCCACACAAGACGTACAGTAGGTTCAGCAGGGTTGTGCGAACGACCGCAATGGAACCTTTAAGCTCTCTCCCCACTGTGAAGCAGGAGGGGATTAAGATGACTCTCAAGAGCATTCCTCTCTGACACCTACTTGGCTGTATTTTCATTCTATGGTCACTGTGACATACACGGGAATGAATGTCAATGTTACTACTCAGAATATGATTGTGCAGAGCCCAATAATCTATAGGTTTTTTTCCTCAGGAACTTATAAAATTAAATGCTTTGATAATAGTCTCTTAGCTCAAAAAAATAAATAAAATAAAAATACTGACAAAATACAGAACATTATAAAAGTATATAAATACTTCACCATTCAGGACTCCGAACAGTGAAACAGTTTAAGATCAAATTTTCAGGTAGCTGAACCAAACCTCTTTAAATACTAGGACTTTTTTTCCCCTCTCACTATTTGGAATAGAACTATCTCAAAATTGCACATTTTCTAGTCTTCTTCAACAAAGTGCACCTAGCTTCGTGTGGCCTTTCTCTCTTCAACCTGTTGCAGGGATTTTAAATGAATCAGAGACTCCTGGGTTTTCCGGTTTGAGCAATTTGGTAGATGATGTGTCTTTTACAAACAGGATGGCAGGGAGAGGAACACATTTGGAGGGAAAAACGAATAGGAGAGGTATACATTAACCAAACCACAGATCTGGTCTGGAGATCTATTATTTTTATATAAATTATGTCAATGCCAATCTTAAGTTAACTGAGTACAAAATATTGTCTTTTTCTAAGAAAAAAAGGAAATATGCCTTAAAAAGCAAGGTAACTACCTTAACTTTATTCAAATCAGGGCTGTGTGGGGTACTATTAACATCAGAACAACAGACATAAATTAGGGCAGTTTAAAGCAAAATAAGCTGTAAGGTCATTCTACTTAAAAATGAGGAAATGTAAGAACTATGTTGAAGAATTATAATGTCCTTACTTTACAGGAATTACTGACATCAACGTGCCTGCCCTCTTCTTTAAGTTTAGAAAAGGGCTGGGGATTTAGCTCAGCGGTTAGAGTGCTTTCCTTGGAAGCACAAGGCCCTGATTTCATTCCCCCCTGCACCAAAAAAACAAAAGAGTTTAGCAAACAATGACATGGACTTGTTATGGTAAATGGCAAAGTTTATGGGCTACTGAAGATGTTAAGCAACACCCCTCTTCGCCTTTCTAATGACAAGAGGAGCTCCAAGTCTTTCATTCCACAGTTGTGACTCGTCAGCGTCCCCCAAGATCTGAGCACTCCTCGTGGCTAACAGAAAAGGGCGGTCAAGAGTCAGGAGGCAGCTGGAATTGGTTAAGAGGAAAACAATTCTGCCTATTAAACCTTTAACCAAATGAAATTATTAACCAACTACAGATCACTGCATTGCTTTTACAACACATTTACTTCAACTTTTATCTACCAGACATGCAAGAGCTAGCTGTAAGAAGTCACGTGTGTAAGTTCATAGTGTTCTCTGGCCGTTCCTACACTTACTCTCCTTTACAGTGCAGCACTACTCCATTAGTGTTCATTAATTAATACAGTGCAAGTTTCTCCGGCAAATACCCTCGATAATAGTAAAATAAAAGCCACAACATTTACGCTAGGTGTCACAAATACTTGTAAGCACATTAGGTGCATGTGCACATGCATGTACATACACTCACATTCACGCTTCATGAACTCTGCAAGCTCTGATTAGTTAAGGACTATGAGCTCTGCAGCCAGAAAGCCCGGGTGCTAGTCCCGAGTTCACCACTTGGTAGCTGCAGTAACTCCTCAACGCTGTACTCTGCAGAAATAATAATACTAACTCATGGGACTAAGTCTTAAAAAGAACATGACAAAAATCAGAAGCAGCAGATCACACCCCCAAACCTGGAGTCATTTCAAGCACCAGGGTACTTCCAGGGACCAAACTACCCTAGACACTGTATGGCCAGCCCCGAGACCCTTGATCTCAGAGGAGCCCCACACCGGGGCATCCTCAGTATCTTTCTGACAAGGCGTCAGTGCCGGCGAATCCAGAGAAGGATGCTGTCCAGTCTCTGTCGAGACTCCTTGCAGTATCAGCAAACTCCAGCAGAGGCAGACTGTGCATGTCCCTCACTGCCATTGCTCAGAGCACATTCATTCAGAGAGAATTCAAAGCCAATGAAAAGATCTCACCTTTTTAAAAATTTTTCCATTTGGTTGTACTTCATCTTCCTCATTTAAAATTTCACGTGTTCCCAAGAGTCTTTTGTCTTTAAATTTGTTTTTTGCATACATAAAAACCTTATCTAGTGTATCACAGCCAGGGTACAGTACTGAGGCTAAACCGTCTAAACTATTAACAGATCTGTATGCAGAATCAGGTTCTGAATTTACAGGCTTTGCTTTAATTTGGTTTGATTTCTCTTGTCTTGACTCAGACAAAAAATAAAATGGAATGTAAGTTAAAATAGTATAAAGTGATATTATGAAATGTATGAAATATAAAAGAATAGGATTGATGGTCTGTTTTAGCTTCATGGTAGATGGTTTGGAAGATGCGTGGTTATTCATAAGTGCTCAAAACGTAGAATTAACAGATTTCAAAGAATCTAGAAGAAAGAAGAAGAAAGACATTAGTTCAAAATCATTTTAAAGTAACTTTAAAGAAAAACTCTTCATATTAAGCAAATGAAGCTTTTCTTTTTTCAATCAGGTAAGCATTCATACACTGGGCCCTTGCAATGTTCTAATACTTCTAAGGGACTCATTTGTACCATTTATTAACCATGGAATCATGCTCGCTTCGGCAGTACATATACTAAACAAACACCAGAGTCAGTCAGAAAAAGTTCCACATCATACAGTAAACAGGCAGTCTCTCCAACCCAACCCTAAACGCCCACAAACACTTCCAGAAGTTACAGATGGAGCAAGAAGGGAGGAGCGGGGATAAAACCAGAGACAGACCAAAAACGTACCCATTTCCTACTCTCCCACACCCCACTGTATTAGAGACAGCAAGCACTCTGCACATATACCACATTCTTCCCTCCTGTGACCCCAGCAGCAGTCCCTGCTGAATGCCCCGTGTTCTCTCCCAGTGAGCCCATTCTCAATCCAGGTCACGTGTAATTGGAACTGAAAAACATGGAAATCTCATCTTCCATAGGGTTCGGAGTACCTATCAGCTGGGCTGGAGATTTAGCTCAGTGGTTAGAGTGCCTGCCTTGCAGGCACAAGGCCCCGAGTTCAATCCCTAGCACGAAAAAAAAAAACAAAAAACAGAGTATCTGTCAGTTGAGACAAGTCAAACTGTAAAGCACAAAGACAGTAAAAATACAGTTAACTGTTACCATGTCCGGGTCCTAATCCAGGACCATGAGTTCACCCCAGAAGGGGCAGACAGCCAGTATTTCTCATCTACTACCGCTCAGCTCCACGTTCTGAAAATTCTATTCCAGGCAAGTGTAGTGAAGAGATCTGAGGGACCCTTTCTCTCCCAGTTCCCACTCATAAGGCGAGAGCTCTACACCGCCACACTGGCCAAGACCAGCGGGCACGGATGGCCTCTGCTTCAGGTCACTTCTAAGCTGAGCTTCTCCACAGGTAAAAAGCTCCAAACCGAGATCAGCAGCTACCTCCACAGCCGAGCATACAAATCACAGGACAGAGATAGGACTACAAGGAACACAAGCCCTGGGCCTGCCCCGCAATGGTTCTCAACAGGCCAACTGTTAACAGCCCAATTAGACTTTACAGACTAAAGAAGCTAGTGAGTTCAAATCCTGTATATACATACTTGAAATCCAAACTGAGGAAAAGAAGGTAAACAATCCTGCTAAACATGGTTTAATGCTCAACAGGCTGGTATGGAATTAAATTAAGTACGAAAATATCTTCTCATAACTCATAATTCTATAACACAAAACAAGAAAAATTTCAAACATTTTGTCAATTTAACCATAACTGGTTTTAGGGGGTTTTTTGTTTTGATTTGTTTTTGAGACAGGGCCTTGCTATATAGTTCAGGCTGGTCTCAAACTTGTGGCAATCCTCCTGTTTTAGCCCCCCAGTATGTACCACCACATCTAGTCCATAATTGGTTTTCACTTAACACACTGTATGCTTAAACAAATATTTGTAATAAAAGATTAAGTAGTTTATCAGTTGACAACAGTAGAAAGTACTAGTTCCTTCAAAATTGCATCTTTGGGCTGGGGATTCAGCTCAGTGGTACAGCACTTGCCTACCAAGTGAAAAGCCCTGAGTTTGATCCCCAGCACAACAGCCCCCCACCAAAAAAAGGGCCTTTGGATCAACGCCTGTCAAAACAAACACATGAACAAGTATTACTTATGATCTAGTTAGTCAAAGCCAAACATCAAATTTTCCTTGAAGTTATTTTACTTCCAAAACTCACAGTAGCAAGTAATATCTAATCATGTAACCTTCTTCCAGAAAAAAGTATAGTATACTCACTACACAACCTATCAGAATGGCAAAAAACCATCGTACTAACACGACCGAATACTGGCGAGCATGAAGAGCAACGCAAACTCTCATTCACTGCGGCCGAGAACACAAAATGGGACAGCCATTTGGGAAGAAAACTAGGCAGTAAAACTAAACATACTCTTAATATATAACCCAGCAATCATGCTCATTGGTATTTACCTAGAAAAGGTGAAAAATGTGCCAACATAAAAATCTAAGCATAAATGCTCACAGCAGCTTTATTTGTAACTGACAAAACTTAGACACCACAAAAACTTCCTTCAGTAGGAGAATGTAGAAACTGTGGTATGTTCAAACAACAGAACATGATTTTAGTGACGAGAAAGGTTCTATATATAAAGCCTTGAAAAAATATGGAAGAAACATAAATACATTTTATTAAGTGAAAGAAGCGTATCTGAAAGGCCAGATACTATATGATTTCAACTACATGGCATTAAGGAAGAGGCAAACCTATGGAGAAAGTAAAAGAATGAGTGGTTTCCAGGGGTTGGCTAGGAGGTCTGGAGAGATGAGCAGGTGGCGCACAGTGAAAATATCCTTTATGACACTACAATGGTAGGCACACGAGTTACACATTTGTTAAAATCCATGGAATGGACAGCACCAAAGGCGAATGCTAATGTAAATTATGGACTCTAGGTGACGATGATGTATCAACGAAGGTTGATCAACTGTAAAAATGATGGTAATGAGGGAAGCTGTGCTAGAGTAGAGACCATGTGAGAAATCTTCCTATCTTCCTCAATTTTGCTATCAAGCTAAAACTGCTCTAAAAAATAAAAATAGTCTGTTAAAAACAAGGCATATCCAGATCTCAAAAGGACAAAAGTATACTATAAACTGAATTTACTCATGATCATTATGGTAAAGAATGACAACTATTAAGATTATGCACAGCGATAGTATGTTTACAAAACCCTTCTATTATCTCAATGATTCAATCATCTATAATGCAAATGAAGTTAGCTATCACTAATGTAGTCATTTTTTAAAATATTTAACAGTAGCCCAAATTCTCACTTCCTCATTCCCTGTAAGGCAGCCAGATATAAAGGAGGGAAAATGCCTTAAAATCAGATACACCTGGTTTCTTTAAAATCCTGCTGTTTCTTATGAGCTATTTTTTTAATAAAGTTCATCTATGGGAGGGACTTTATAAATGCCTTTGTTCATTTCTTATGCCAATTCCTCATATATAAATGAGAATAGCATCATATATAAGCAGTTCCTATCTATACTTGTAGAATTTCTATAAACGAAAAAGACAATAATAGAAACAGGATGCTTACATTAACAGAAGATTCACAGAAAAATCCACATGTCCATTAACTGAAAAATGGCCAACCCCACTAGTTACCAAGGAAATACAAATTAAAACAGTATCATTTCTGCCATCAGGTTTTTTTTTTTTTTAAGTTAAAAAATCTCAAGTGTTAGCAAGGGTACAGAAAACAGGATAGCTCTTGGCATTTGAGGGGAAGTGCAGCCAGTTTGGAGGGCAATTTGGCAGCATCTAGCAAAAGCTAAAATGTGAATTCCTATGACCTTGCAAATCCCTCTTAAGAAATTTGCCCTGGAGAAAGTTTGGCACATGTGTGTATTTACTGTGGCCTACTTTGTTTTGCTAACTAAATGGTCTAACTAAATGGTGACAAGCCTGAGTATTTAACTGCCCCTCAATAAATGTTAAGAATCTCTTCAACAAATATTTACTAAATAACAGCTCCCAACCTGATGCTTCTCATTCTGAGAAAGACTATAGTACACTCAGTAAGTTCCTGGGCTGGTATAAAGGTTAGTAAGACAGAGTTTTACCATGTAAATTGTCTAATACTGTTAGATAAGTACAAAAATAGTGCTACACATACAGACAGACAAATGCAATCCTATCTGGAGGAGGAGGTCAAGGAAATCACTATGAGCAGAGTGGATACGTGTCATTTTTGCCTAAGTAGAACATGAACTGCAGGCAGTAATAGAAGTATTTGCAAAAGCACAGGTATATAAATAAGCAAAACGTAAATTACAGAAAACTCTAAGTACATGTCACAGGCTAAATAAATGGCTTCAACGGTATCAGGCTCTAATCTCTGGAACCTGCAAATGTTACCTTATTTAAAGGATCTTTGTAGATGTGATTAAAGACTACAGACAGGAAGATGATCCTGGATTATCCAGTGAGCCTATACACCATCACACAAGAATCCTTATCAGAGAGTGGCAGAGGAAGATCTGACACAGAAGAGATAATGTGAAGATGGGACAAAGACGGGACAAAGACGGGACAAAGATTTGAAGACGCTGGCCTCAAAGACTGAATTGATAACAAAACACCAGCAAGCACTAGAAACTTGAAAAGGCAGGAAACAGATCCTTCCCTAGGTCCTCCAGCGGAAGCAAGGCTCTGCTGACACCTAGCTTTTGACCTAGTAACACTGATTCAAACTTCTGCAAGAGAAGCCACAAATCTGTGGTGATTTGGTGGAACCACCTGAGAAGCAAAAGCTGTCCCTCGCAGCCAGTGCACAGGGACACTGTGGTAAGTGGTTGAGGCATCATCCAGGTGCCTGCAGAGTCTAATTTTAATTCAGGAGAAAGACAAATCGGACTTTTGTTTCACAATGTTAAATCTGGTGCCAATGTTGACAACTGGTGGAAAAAGAAACGGGAAAGTCATTTTAGAACTAAAAATCCAGAAAAAAGCTAGAAGTTACCAGATAACCAGATAAACTGAGAAACCAGATAGCTGAGAAAAACCATCTTTATAAAACAAACAAAAGTGAGGAAGAGAGGGCTGGGGATTTAGCTCAGTGATTAGAGTGCTTGCCTTGCAAGCACAAGGGCCTGAGTTCAATCCCCGGCACCACACAAAAAAAAAAAAAAAAAAAAAAAAAAAAAAAAAAAGTGAGGAAGAGGAATCACAACGAAAATAAAGCAGGAAGGAAGGAGAAATTTTAAATATGTACTTTTAATTACTATTCTCAATAGGAAAGAGGCTATACCATCCAGGAACTAAGATCAAAATGCTCTACAGAAAAAAAAAAAAAAATAGAAAAAAATGCTTAGAAACTAACAATAGCATTTAAAATTTAAAAGTCAATACAAGTATCAGAAAATGAGATTGGGGTTGGGGATTTAGCTCAGCGGTAGAGTGCTTGCCAAAAAAAAATGCAAGACCCTGAGTTTGATCCCCAGCACTCAAAAAAAAGAAAGATTTAAACAATCTTTTTTTTTTGCCAGAAAGGCAAAACCAAAGAGGTAGAAAGAGTAGTCAAAAACTTTGATTCTTACTTTTAAAAATAAGGTGTCAAAGTAACCCAAGTGTCACTACAAGAAATCCCATAAAGAGAGAAAAGAGAATAAAGAGGCAAAAATAACTGGAACATTCCACCAAAACGTCCCAGAGCCGACAGACGCTACTGCTACTCTTCAGACTCAACCAAGAGATGAACAGATGAATGAAGGATAAAAAAGAGTGACTTCAACACAGCCTACTAAATTCTCAGAGCTGGAAATACAAAAATGCCCTAAAAGCTCGCGAGAGTCGGCGGCGGGCTGCCCTTGGGAGCTTGGTTTCTGCGGGGCCCGCTGTGCGGGTCCGGGCTGCGCGGCCATGGCGCCGAGGCTTGTCAGTCAGTACACGGACACCCCGGACGGCACCGACTGCCACCGCAAGGCCTACGCTAGCACCGCTATCAGCGGCACCGTCTGATCACCTCCGCCTACAGCCTCACACACAGGCCCCCAGCCACCATCCTTGAAGGAGTGGCCAGGGCTGGACGGTACACATTTACCGCAGCTGCCATCGGGGCCGTGTTCGGCCTGACCTCCTGCATCAGCGCCCAGGTCCGTGAGAAGCCCGACGACCCCCTGAACTACTTCCTTGGAGGCT